>JADDOH010006048.1:0-38184 GCA_016648135.1 Agrypnia vestita | reverse complement strand
GAGCCTTTGGGTATGGAGGGGCCGAATTTAAAGCAACCAAATTTTCCGCGTACACATACATTTACACATACCTTCTACAAACCCCTTATCCATTAGAACCCAACGTACCACTAGAATGAGACATAGGGCCAGATACAGGTGACGGAACTTAGGCCGGCTAGTAAATAAACGTAACAATGTAGTTGATATAAAGATAATGCAGAGTAAATATAAAAGATCGTAAGGAATAAGCACAGCGAGATAAAGGCGGAAGATAAAATTATTAATCAGCGAGGGCGTCGAAGACGGAATCATCCATAGGAGAGGCTACGAAGGACTCGAGGGCCTTCAGGGGATCTATGTACTCTATATGTGCATGCGCATGTGATAACGGCACGTCACTAACCTTTCCAGTGGATGGCGGTCGATCCCATACAGGTAGGACAATGGGGGATCGAGCGGAGAGGGCATGGAAGCAGAGGATCGCGCACTCTGGAAGCGCAGCTACACCAGATGCAGTGGTTTCAGTCCGTAGGAATGATAGGTAAATAATATAGGGCCACGGAACATAGTATGTTTAGCAATTGCACCGTAGGGCTTAATTGACGTGCTAGGTAGTATTGTTTGCGTTTTCCATGAACATTCACGAACTTCATACCCCAGTAATTAATTTAAGTAAAGCTTGCGTTAGGGTTACCACTGAACCAATTCATCCCCTATAGTTCGAAACAAAAAATTACACAACGTGAACTGGGGAGGTCTTGAATAAAGCGAGGGTGTTTGGAAATACTACGTTAAAAACCGTAGAGCCTTCACCCGACGTAGATAGATAGCTTGTTTGCCTCTGACAAGGCGTAAACTCAGTTAGGAGTAGGATCGAGCTGAAAGGCGAAGAAGAGGAGCCATCACAACTTCTAGAAAATAACGGAGTAGAAATACTTACTAACAAAGCTCTGCAATCTTCTGTGTGCAGTTTTTAGGATATTCTGCCGTGTATATCTAACCTCTCTAATCGACGTTCCGGATCCCATTGCAGGATCCTTCATCAGGGCTGATATTTATGATGATGGACCCTGCAATGGGATCCGAAACGACGGCCAGAGAGATTAGATATACATGGCAGAATATCCTAAAAAACTGCACACAGAAGATTCTGAACGGCCGTGAAAATCTGAGAACATTTTTATAGCTCTGCAACTCTATATACGACACAGACGAAATTCCATCGGATTGGTTAAAATCAACCTTTATCGCAATTCCAAAACAACCGAAAGCTAAAAATGTTGTGACTACCGTACAATCAGCTTGTAGAGTCACGCCTTAAAGAAGAATTTAAGAATAATTCACGGTAGAATATATATCACAGAATGAAGGAAAGATTAAAGAAACTCTTTTTTTATTTTGGTGTGCTCTTGGAGCACGCGAGGCGCTATTCGGCATTCATATATTAAAATAAAGTTTTAGAGACGTCAATCAAAATGTGTACGCTTGCGTCTTTGACTTTTCAAAAATATTTGACAAGCTACAACGTGAAAAATTAGTTGAAAATGTAAAAGCATCTTGGATTGACGATATAGATATCCGAATAATGAGAAACTTATATTGGCATCAAAAAGCATCAAGAAGGTAGAACAATTATGGGGTATAAAGTTAAAGACACCAATATCCAAAAAAAAATTGGATGTCATCGAGGATTTCTATTTTATAATGTAATTAATTTGATATTTCATAGGAAACATAGCCTATAAATTTAAAGAAAACATGATTTTGGAAGGGATAGATAAATAAAATCTAGAATTCAGTTTATTTTAAATTAGTAATCCTCGGTGACTGCATTCAAAATATTTTTGTATTTTTTTGGATATTGCTGCCTTTGCTTTTATACCCCACAGTTAACGGAAGAAACGGAAATAAGGAGAGGAGTAAAACAAGGTTGTATTCTTTCACTAACGCTCTTCAACTTCTATGCAGAAAAAAAAATATTGCAGACACCGATGACTGCGCAACGGCCACTTAACTGCTAATAAAATGTGATTTCATTAAAAACATTATAATTTTATGTGAAAAATTTACTTCATAGTTACTGATTATTTTCTTAAATATAATGACAGTAAAATGAAGAAAAAATCCAAAATTTAAGCATATTAACACAAAACACCTCAGTTTTAAAAGTCATAGTACCTATAACGAAAATAGATACACAGTTGATGTTGCTCGCATAATGAAAAATAATTTGAAACAGTTAGCTCCATATGTATAATAGAGCTGGTCCATAATAATTTACAGGTAGATTTCTGCCTATATTATGAGTGGAAAATATTTAAACATTGATTTCGCGTATTGATAGTAATGAAGATAAGCGATGTCAAAGTCAAAATTTTCATAATATTTCTGATTTTTCTCCCGTAAAATATTATCCACCACGAAAGTAATTTATATGAAATATTGAAAATTCATTTGCTTTATTACAAGTAAAATAATTAGCACAGTAATTACAATTATTATATTTCATTACTGATTGGGTATGGAAATTAATTAATTAATCTTATATCATGATTACATTGTCGGTGTAGTGAAATGGAAAATTAATATATATTAAAGGAAACACATTCTTATTGTGAAGTTGGAATTTCAGAACAAAGTTCTGTGAATTATTGAACAATTTTTATTAAACAATTAGAAAAGACATACAGAAAAAATCGAATTAACGAAAAAATATTTTAAGGAAAAAATATTTTTAATGCCGCTGGGACACGAACCATGGACCTCCAATTAAAAGAAAATTAAAAAGATTAGGGAATGGCGCGTTATCCAATTTCGCCACGGCACTCTGGTAAGTTGACGAAAATTTTTCAACCTTATATGTAGTCTCTTTAATTGATTAACATTTTTATTCCATTTTTAAAGAAATCCACTTTTTATAATGCGATAGTCACGAATATTGATATAAATATTGGATAACGCGCCATTCCCGGATAGAATTGGAGGTCCGTAGTTCGTGTCCCGGCGGCATTTAAAATATTTTTTCGTTAATTTGATTTTTCTGTATGTCTTTACAAATTGATTAATAAAAATTGGAAAATAAATCCTTGATGATTTTGACATACGTGAGGTTAGGAATAGATCGATGGTGTTATTGTATTAGGTTAGAATTTAAATTTTGTAAGTTTTTCATTTTTCCAGTACCCATGTAACATTATCAATTGTGGGGTGTGAAGAGAGTAATATCTAAAAAAATTAAAAAAATGTTTTGAATGCAGTCACCAAGGTAATAATTTAAAATATACTAAATTCTAGATTTTATGTATCTAACCCTTCCAAAATGATGTATCTTATAAATTTAAACGCCATGTTTCCTTTAAAATCTAGAATTAAGCACATTATAAATTAGTTATCCTCGATGATTGCCTTAATTTTTTTTGGATATTGATGCCCTTGCTTTTATACCATATATTTATCAATTATATATATAATATATATAGTTAGAATCTATATATATAGTATATAATATATATATATATATATAACCCGTGTTTCCCCATCCGCCAAGTTTTCTCCACAACCAGATACTACCACCCCCTGGTGGTTATGATGGTGGATAGCCCTTGGTGTCCCATTAAGAATGTGCGAGTTTGGTGGAGATGACTGAGCGTGGGTGGAAGTGGGTGACGAAAATGTACTTTCTAGCACATTGTTTTGTTATGGGAAGGCCGCAAATGCTTCAGATTATTTTAAAAAAGGCGCACTGACTGTGTCGGTGAGTCAAGAAGGTTCCGGAAGGAAGGAAGTTCTGGTAGGAGAAGGTTCTAGAAAATTCCCGAAAGTTCTATAAGTTTCTAAACTGAGTGGCGGAATGTGTTAGTGTGTCTAGAAGGTTCCTGTACATTCGAATTTCTTGGAAGTTCTGGAAGGAGAATGTTCTAGAAGGTTCGCGAAAGTTCTATGACGATCCAAACAGTGTTCTTAAAATCTACGCGTGCGAAGCCGCGCTGGCACAGGTAGTATATAATAAAATATAAGTAATTTTAAGATTATTGAATAACCAGAGTGGAAAAATTCAAATTGCTTTATTTAAATGTAGGATTTTATAATGACGTGGTATTTAAGTAGGTAGTCAGATACAAATTTCTCAAAGAAATTAATATAAAATTCACACAGGAAAAAAATGAATTAATTTAACCCTTTACAAATCTGCAGCGCTTTGAAGTTTTGTGTCGATTAGTTTAATCAAATTTGAAAGGAAAATTGTATTTGAAATATGACTGTGGATTTTTTAAATTGGTTACAGCCTTCAGAAATATGTCTAAAGGTAAAAATTGTTTTAAATAAATTTTGCATTATTTTTTTCATACTTAACTGCGCCATGTACCAACTTACTATTCAGATATTCAAACAGTATTTTTGTTTTAATGTTCATGTATCTTAAAAAATATTTTATTTATTTATTTATTAATCAACGCCCTAGTGGGCTTTTACAGTAGAAGAAAATTAAAAAGATTTTTTATACCTTACATAAAACACAATTTACAGTAAATAATTAAAAAATAATAATATAAATAAAACATATATCAAGATGAATGAACATTATTAAATATAACAATATAAAACAATATAAAATAAATGAACAATAGAAATGAAAAATATATATAAACGATGATTAAGTACACAAGCAAACTGTAATAATTAGAAACCTGTAACAAATTTACAATAGAGTAAAATAAAGACAATTAAACCAATATACCAGATAAATAAGATAAGAAGATAAAATAAACCAAAAAAATAAATATAAAAGATAAAATCAAAACATATTTAAAAGGGAAATGAACAATAACAAGGACTCAATATAATAAATAATAAGGAATAAATAAATATTAGGTCCTTACATATGAAATTGGCGTTTTGCCGTACTGGCAAATTTGATCTCAAATATCTTCTCTTTGGTTAGGAATTCCAAATCCAAATTTATACAGCTATTTACTCGTGTATTTTTGTTTTGAAAATTATAATTCATTTGTTTTTTCCTCAACTGTTTTTTTCTTTGCGTCACTCAGTTTACAAAATGAAAAACTTGAAATATCGCGTTATTTACGAGTACGAGTTCCACCGTGGCACCAGTGCTGCAGAAACGGCTCGAAGGATTAATGAGGTGTATGGCGACGGTGTCGCAAAAGAAAACACAGTGCGTTTTTGGTTCCAACGTTTTCGTTCTGGAAATTTCGACCTGCAGAACAAGCCCCGTGAACGGCCGGAGACCAAAGTTGATAATGAAGAATTGAAGGCTATTGTGGAAGCGGATCCATCGCAAACCACATCCGAGTTAACTGCAGGCTGCGGTGTTAGTGATCAAACTGTTTTAATCCACTTGAAGCAAATTGGTAAGGTGAATAAGGTGAAAGGTGGGTACCTCACGAATTGAGTGAAGCAAATCAACAAACGCGCGTTGACTGCTGCGTTGCATTACTCAACCGGCACAATAATGAAGGGATTTTAAATCGAATCATTACCTGTGATGAAAAGTGGATCCTGTACGATAATCGGAAGCGCTCATCGCAATGGCTGAACCCTGCCGAACCAGCCAAACCATGCCCCAAGCGAAAATTGACTCCAAAAAAGTTACTTGTGAGCGTTTGCTGGACTAGTGCTGGTGTCGTTCACTACAGCTTTCTTAAATCTGGCCAGACGATTACGGCAGATGTCTATTGTCAGCAACTGCAAACCATGATGGAAAAGAAAGCTGCTAAACAACCGAGGCTGGTTAATCGCTCTAGGCCACTGCTGCTTCATGATAACGCTAGACCACACACTACACAACAGACGGCTACCAAATTAGAGGAGCTTCAATTGGAATGTCTAAGACATCCACCGTACTCTCCGGACCTTGCCCCAACAGATTACCATTTTTTTCGAAATTTGGATAACTTCTTGCAAAGGAAAAAATTCAGCTCCTATGGGGCAGTCAAAACCGCCTTCAAAGATTTTATTGATTCCCGTCCGAATGGTGTTTTTAGTAAAGGGATCGATGATCTACCTATGAGATGGCAAAAGTGCATAGATAGCAATGGTACATACTTTGATTAAATAAATATATTATAATAAAAAAAAATCGGCTTTATGTTCCTCCCATACTAAACGTCAATTTCATATGTAAGGACCTAATATATACATAATTCATGGGGAACAAAACATAAGTAAAAATTTAGTCCATCAAACTGTAATTAATTCTATTGGTATCTAAATCTAATTTTAGTGATTCTTAGATTATATCAAATCAGAAAATCTATACATAATAATAATATAATAAACCTAAAAATCTAATTACAGTGTTGCTTACATAATATAAAATAAAAGAAACTCAACAGTGCTCACTGAGCAAACAAATAAAAAAAATTAAGTTATAATTCTTGATTTATCTATTTAATTATTAAATCTCTGCATTTTAATTACTATCGTAATCGTAGATTTTTAATATTTATTGTTTTGGGTAGCGTTTACCAGATTTATCCTCTATTATGTGATTTTATCGAATTTTGGTTTTGACTGTCTGAAAGTGTGCCAATAATTCGATGGGTGGTGAAGGGATCAATCGAAAAATCTTTTATGTTTATCGTTAAGCATATCGTAGTTAATCACAAATGTAAACAACAAAGTATATGGTAACAGATCAATAGAAGGAGAACAGTATTTAACAAGGTTAAATAAATTAAATCCGTTGATTCTTAAAAACATTTATAATATTTTAATTTTAAATTCATTAAAACTAATTAGATCAATCGTTTAGAAAGATAATCAAAAAATATATAAATAATATTTTGGTATCCACAAGTAATTTCTTTTTTTTTAAAAAGAGCAAAATAATTTTGTGGTGACAGTATTAATATAATTAATAAACATTAAAGTTTTGTTTGCTGAGAAATGCGATACTATTTCGCAATAGAAACCATCTATGATTCCGAAAATTGAAAAATGTTCTAGTGTCCCCATTTCTACTTATTCATTTTTTTGTTTTAAGTGGCATAAAACCAAGATCTAAAAATTGTAATTATATCAAAAAAATCTTCTTGAATAATTAAATAAAAAATAAAATTCTTAGTTGTTAATACATAAAATGAATACAATATTAATCCATTTAATTATTATTTTGCAACATTTCTTAAGATTAATTTTCTTAGGAACAAATGCAAAACATTCCTAAGACGGGCTTGCTGGCTGGAATTCAATTGCCAACTTCGTTTTCTTTACGTTTCGTTTTCTAATAAATAGGTTTTCTGTAGAACTGCTCGGTAATTTACTAGCAATTTTCTACCTCGCACAACTTCTCGAGATAAATCTTTTTAGATGGTATCACACAGGATCCAGGCTGACATTAAAATTCAAAAGATCAGAGTTGGAAAGTATCTTGATTCGAAAACACGGTTCACTCTTTTTAAAGGGGAAAAAGATATTCCTTTAAAGGGAGATTATGCAAAGCTCTAGTATACTAGTATTAACTTTAACATATTTTCTATACGGCGACGAATTCTTGCCCTAATAATTAATTATCGATGTAATAAGAGGATTAGTTTTATTAAGTAATAAATTCAAGAAAACTATGTTTTTTTTTAAGTATAAAAAAATATTTTAAAAAAACATGCATTAAATAACGGACAATTTACAATTAGGTATTAATATGTATTAATACCTAATTATAAATCATCAAAATAATGTATTTGATCGATAGTGTGGTACATTTACATTCACGTAAACGTGATCATCAGAATAATAGTTTAGTGAGATAAATTGGACAGAGTGTTAGTTAAATTAGTATAAACCACTATCAGATTTTTGGTCTACCGGTTTCGAAATGTACCCGTCTCTTCGTCAGGATCAACACTATACTACTATGTTCACAACACTATACACCACAACCATAGTATTATTAACCTATCACCAATATTTATCACATGCTTGTTAATCTTGTCAAGAGAAGTTGTCTTGGTGAAAGGTTAACAATATTATGGTTGTGGTGTATAGTGTAGTGTTGGTCCTGACGAAGAGACGGGTACCTCTTGAATAATAATCTTCTATGTTTATACTAATTTATATGTTTATACTAATTTAACTAACACTCTGACCATTAAAATATTAATAATAGATAAATTTGATTTTTATCTACTGTACTCAAGTAGGTACTCGAGTAGGTAAAGAAATAAGATTCATAAATGTACCGACCTACAGGTTATTAATTAGAAAATGTGTGACCAGAAGGATATGATGCAATAATGCGATCATGATTAGACTCTCCTCTACACTGGACTGTCATTGGTGTTTATCGAATATTTTAATGTTCACCGTGGCTACAGTGAGGAATGAAGGAAATTTAGACATTACAAAACAGCACTTACAAAAGAATAATTGATTTATTCAGGTAAATCTCGGGTACGGTAGTATTATTGCATCAACTGAGTTTATAGTAATAGTAAAATCCTTTTCCACCCTCAAACCATCTAAAAACCCGTTTTCGTAAAAATCTATGCTTTCAACGAAAGATTGCTATAAACCAAGTTGGTGCAACCGGTATTTAGAAAGATAGTACATAATTTTGGAAATTATATGTATTTTGAATTTTTAAAAAGGTAAAAATATCAAATGCACAGTGCACATTTATTTTCATATATTTTAAGTAATAAGAATTTTTAAACATTTATGTCTAGACATCATAATAGATTTGGGAGCCCTCACTTAATTGTTTTGTCAAGTATCATACAAATGTAGATACTTGAAAATAATCGAAATTTATTAACGTTACCGCATATCCAAACTAAATCAATTATTTCCATTTTCGAATTATTGTATTTTGATTATTGAAATATTTCGAGTAAATAAAGTAAAGTAAAATGAGAATAAATACGTATTATAATTCATACAAAACTGTAATATAAATAAATGTAATATTTTAGTAGCTTTTGTTATCTTATTACACTTATGTTATGGTATGAATCTACCAATTAATAATGGCAACCTCTTTTTTATGGTGATTTACAGAGGTAGTTTTTAATTTTTAAGAATAAGTAATTCATTTTTTAAAAAAGTAACCCATAAAAACCAAGTTTTTATTATACTCCCTTTCTTTGTAAAATATAATAACAATTAAAGACGAATTAAAACATATAACATAACACTAAACTTACAGTAATTTAATATATTTCTAAAATGTCAGATGTTTTGAGCTTTGATAAGATACTTCATGCTTTGAAGATTAAATTCTAAAAACATTTGTCAGTCAATTTAAATTTTCGAAATTCGTAGTGAAGTACCTATTATGTATACCGACGGAGTAATTCAAATTTACAAAATATTCCGCGACCTTATCGGGCCGCCGTTGCTAGTAATCAAACTTTGGTAATGATTCCAATTTGAAAAAACCATTAAAATTTCTAAAAATCTGAAATTATATATTATTAATTTTTTTTAATGAAATTTGATAGATCTTCTTGATCGTCGCCACGAGTCTGCTTGCAAAGTTTCAGTTCGATTGGATCACGGGAAAAGGGTCAAAAATCGATCCAAGTTTTTTCGTGAGATAAGCAGACAAGACGACAAGTAGACAAGCAGACGCTACGAGTAAAACGAAAGGGAGTAAAAGATAGCTGTACCTTATGAATATTAATGACTATTGCATGATAAGCCTGACGAGCCATATACTTAAACTGTTTCTTAAAATTATTATGCATGCCAGAATAAGAAACAAATGTGATCAAGATCTAGGATGATACACAAATCCGATTCTGAAATGCATTCAGAACCAGAAAAGCGCTGCTGGCAGTCAATGCCCTACTGCAGAAATACGAGTATAGAGATCAACACAGAGATTTTTGCATGCTTTATTGATTACGAAACAGACATTTGATAGAGTACCTTAAGATACTGATACACATGCTTATTAATGGCACGTGAGCATGCGCAGTATTGACCTTCTTGAGCCATTGCTATTTAGTAGCATACGTGTACGCACATTACTAGCACAAAAATCAACCGCCGATTTATTTATGTTCATGCTTATTAGATTTGCGGGTGGAAGGGGTATCTTTTGAGCATGTGTGAACAGGCTTGCTTATGAGCATGCTAATGTCATTCGCTAGTATTCGGCTAGTATTGATTATCAATGCGATCTTCTCAGTCCGCGACAGATGAAACAAATATGGCACGTTGGGGAGTTGACAAAACATTACTTTTATTATCACATTAATCACGAATGTCTGTGGAATACTCTGTCACCGCTATGTAAAAATAATACAGCAAGAAATAATGTTTATGAATATTTATTAAAAAGGCATGAATGATTACGATAAAAATTATGAAAACTAAAATCAAAAATGTGCAGATGGAAACTCGGGAATTGGTTTGATTCATTGGTTTACTTGAATTTCTTGTTTCAGTTTGTAAGGTTTCCATCTTGAACAAGAGCGTCTCTAGTCTATGACAAGAGCATGCTAGTAATAAGCATGTGTGTTTGATTGTTAGCTTTGAGCATGCTCATTCAAGAGCATACTCAAACCATGGTTATTTTGAGTATGCTCATTCCTGTGCATGCTAATAACGAGCAAGTTTGTACAGTTGTAAGAGCATGCTAGTTTTGAGCATGCTCAAAAATAAGCATGTTTATCAGTAGGTACCTTAAGGGCCGGTTGTTTCAAGTTGGATTAAAGTAAAAGTTCGTTTAATAGTAAATAAAAATACAGAAACAATTCGACTCTGCCAGGATTCTAACCCGAGATTTTCTGATCCGTAGTCAGTAGTATTATTCGTTGCGCCATCCTGTTTTTTTTACTTTTTTTTAACGTTCATGTATATTTTTAACATACGTAATTACAATTATAATATACAAAGTTTTTCAAATCAAAAACATTACATATTATTATATAACGCTGTTTTGAAGCCGATTTACAGATAGAACGCCTTAATCGTGAATACTTGTTTGGATTTGTAAGGAAAGAAACACCCTGTTGTTTATTTAACGACATGGTAAGCGCCCTTGAGGTAAAAGTTTTAAGAAAATGGCGCTATGTAAATTATCAATGTTATTATTTTATGATTAAAATGCATTGGTTAAGTATTGTAACGAAATGAATTACGCACCATCCAAATCCTTTGCAATACGTCATTTAGAAAAAATACTATGGAACCCTCTAGAACACCCAAAAACACTCTAAAATTATCTATACGTCTAAAAGGCCTGGAAACGACAGAAAAATAACCGAAAATAGAATAAATGCAAATAATGTTCTCGAAGATTCGAAAAGCCAACGTCTTTCCTATAAAATGTGAACCCGTGTCGCGGCCATGTATGTTTATTTTGACAAAAGCAGCGGCGGAGCGAAAACAGTTTCTATCACGCGTTGTAAACCAAGCGACAGATAGTTAAGCGGAGTGCCTACCTTTGGGGCGATAGTGAAAAATTTTCCTAGGAAGTGTTACCCAGCGATAATAAAGTGTTTATAGGCGAGTGATAAATTGCAAAATAGTGTGAATTAAAGAATAGTGTCAAAATTTAATTCGTGTCCAGTGACTTTGTCAATTTATTAAAATAATTTATCACTAATTTTTTAAATCGCTAATTAATTTCCAGTGTTTTCATTTGTCTCCCACAATATTTAGGAAACAAAGTAAACTTGTAAATACATAGATATTATTGCTAGTCATACATAGACATAACACTTTTATAGTCCCAGAGTTTTTCCAGAGTATTTTCACGTATGCACATCTGATTAGGTTTCATTATTAGATTAGAAATCAAAAACGATATATTAAAGTAAAGATAATTACTGAATAATTATTAGTAAAAAAGTTTCATTTGTTCGATGAAAATGAAATTTATATGATACCTAATATTTTATACGCAACACAGGTGTAAAAAGCTTCCTATATTTCCCTCCTGCAAACATTATGAAGTTTCAGTATTTCAAATTTGAAATATTTCATGAAAATTATAAGCATATTTTAAAACCGTAGAGGGATATGAAGCCCTAACCTATCTAAGTATTGGCTTGTGTGGAACTCGAAAAGCATTTAGAAAATTGATGATAATTTAAAAATAATATCCAGAAGGAGATTATCACAAAGAATGAGCATATTTACGAGTTCTTCTAGCTAACTCTTCATATTTGAACTAGTAATAAAATGAAGGATGTGGAATGTGTTCTCCAAAAGCACTCAAAATATGAGACCCACGGGACACATCCTGTTAAATTTATTCGTCATACATATCCATTTAATTATGTCCTTTTTCCACCATCCCCATTTCAAAAGCAGAAAGTAACGAAACTGTCATGATAGTTACACGCCGATTTAGGTTCCGTCCGTACATTAATATTTTTCAATATTCTTATTATTTTCAAACTAAGCTAAGCGCTTGTGCTATGAAAATAAGACCAACAAGCTACTCATGATTTGATTTTGATATTCATTTAAAATTGAGTTGCTGGGGATGAGATGTATTTTAGTACCTACATAATTTTTGAGGTTATGGTTTGGAGAAAGGCTCGGTGACACAACAAAAACAAACAAAATCAATTTGGTTTGTTTTTGTTGTGTCATCGGTAATCAAGAATCAACCAGGGTACTCAATTATATTAGAATAGCAATATTGATATATTAAGATTGCCATCCCAACACTTAATAGACGAAAATAAAAAAAATGAAAAAACGAGATGTAAGTGTAGGTATACGTCGGTGTTCGGTATTTGTCGTACTCAAATAAGGAGATTTGTACGTTTTCACATATCTCTTTCAATTAAATACCTTTATTTGCGGCGTCCGATGTCTGCAATGCGTTTTGACGTTTGACGGATAACCGTCATTTCTCGCGTTGCATTGTCGCGTTGTCTCCCTCTCTCCCCAGTAGAAACTGAAAGAAACAAACACCGACGTATCGTTTATTTTATTATTATTTCCTTTTTTAATTCTCATCTATAAAGTATTGGGGTAACAGTCTTAAGATCCCAATATTGCTATTTTCAGAATACGGTCGATATTCCTCACATTTGCCGGCGGTTCTAGCGAACATATTTTGAAAATATTTTTTCACTGTCAAAATGTCAACGTCTAGTTTTTTCACATATGAAAAAAGGGATCAACTCTTCGTATTACTACAAAAGCAGGTAAAAAGAAATCTTATTTGCATCAAATCAGGAAAAAGCATGATTTTTATCACGGAAAGAACAAGTTGAATATGAAAAAAAAAAAATTTAAAATGGTTTAATGTTAGCCATTATTTTTTCAAAAATGTTAAATATAACGCTTGTTTAGATTTCGTTTTATGATAAGTGATGATCTTGACATTTTTAATATTAAATTCTACGAACACATCAAAAGTTTCCACAATTTCAATGTCAGTTTCATACTGCTTTAGGAGGATTTGAAATTTATGGAACAAAGAACAATGAAATATCGTATCAGATTATAAATGTTAAAGCAGCCAAGTACCTAAATAGAAATAGGCATGACGCACTTGTAATTCACGACAGTGTCATGAAGAGTTGTCATGGAGCAGGGGTGGACCCGTACAACCCACTTGTGGGGCTGTTCGTGGCTTAGGGCGAATTTAAGACATGACGACCAAAGCCCAGCTTTATTACTTAAATAGATGATACTCATTTTTGGGAAATCAATAAATTTGGTAAATTTAATTACTATCGTTTCATCATTTTATTATTATCCAAGTTATTACTGAATTATTTTCCAAGCTCTTGACCAATATTTCTAATATAGTTCTAAGTACCCTCTTCTTTTTACTTCCTTTGTTTCTACTAACCACAAGCAAAACTCATGCTTGTGGCGAACTTACAACAAATTTAGTGCACCCACAAAAAGTATAATTAAGACTTATTTCATAATAACCCTACAAATGTGCGACGCTTGCTTTCCGATCCATTTTTGAAATAAAATATATGTTGTTATTTTCCACTAAATCAATTAAATATAGTTTAATCAATATATTATATCATATATATGTACACCATGCAAATACGATATTTTGTCACTACCAGTGAAAACCTGTAAATGTTTCACATTCTTTGTATTTACTTAATTATTGTCAGCTGTTGGTTTTCCGGATAAATAAAAATTATAAAAATAAAAATAAAAATAAAATAAAAAAAATTACGCCGTTTCTCGTGAGGCAGAGACTTTTATGAATTATGAACCCTCACTGAAACAATGTTAAAGAAATATCATAAATTATCGTTGCGTCGGTTACCTCAAGGTGTAACATTTAAACACATACACACAATTAATTTTGTGCATTGTGTAAAATGTTTGTTATATAAAAATATTTTTTACTTAAAATGTAATGAATAGACTTCTAAAAATAAACTGGATCAATTGGATCACTAAGGACAATCCATAAAACAATAAAAACAAGGGAATTGTAATATTTCAACAGTTATGGTATATTCAAAAAAATATCAGATCCCACATTTCATCATTCAAGACAAAACTGCTCGTGGAAGATTTAGTTGAACATCTAAGACAAAGTCCACAGTCCAACTCTTTCGGGCTGTTACTAATAAAATAATGATCACTAACACTATCACGAATAAGCATTTGAAGAAGAAACCGGCAGAGAAAAAACACCTTCGCAGTTTTCAAGGTATGAATAACCCTTTATTTCCTACATACGCAGTACTTCCTTCATATTTTCAAGGTATGAATAACCCTTTATTTCCTACATACGCAGTACTTCCTTCATATTGTAGCCATATTATTAATATTATTATTATATGCCCATATCACTGTCTCTCATTTGAATATCCAGCCTATTCTTAAACTGGTTGACACTGGCTGCAGACACAACGCCTTTAGGCAAACTGTTCCACATTGCTTAATGTGGAACACTCTATTGCTTAATGCATGCTTTCTTGAGTTACACGAGAACCGAGACTTGTTCAACTTCAGGTGATGTCCTCGAAGGCCCACATTAGTGTTTAATGCAAACAAACAAACATATAAGACATATGTCTCTGCATTTTCTTCTACTTATATTATTATTGCTATATAGAAAATTCTTCTTCTACTTCAGGCTTCATCCTGGTAGCTGCTGGATATAGGCCTCTTTCATACCCTTCCATTTAGAATATTTTCCATTAAATAGTGAAAACAAAAAATATTATTACGAGATATTAGAATCAGAAATTACAACACTCTACACCTTTAACAGTAGAATTGACTATTGAAGTAACTAGGAGGTTTTAGAATATTGGTCAGAACACGGGTCTGGTAAAAATAGAAGGATTCAGTCTTGTTTGACATTTAACTAACGCGTCACTACCAGCGACAAAACCGTAGCGAAGAACAGTGTGGCCATATCGTTGTTAGCCGAGTGATAAATATCGATTAGGTATTAACTGACAAGCGAAAAGTAGGAAATAGTACAAACGTGTAAATAACGTGAGAAATTGAACAGAATATCCGAGATGCAATAGAAACAGCGTAATAAAAAGTATTTTTCGGACAAGTAAGTAGAGATAATTAGTGCAAATTAAGGAATTGGATAATAGTGTATGAAATATTCTAGAAACATTTAGTTATAAACAGCGTAGTAATTTTATATTTAAATTGTTTTAGTATTTTATTTGCCTCCCGCAGCCACTTCCTGTGACAATACAGTCACATAGGTGTGCTCTAATATAAATAAAGAATATTCATCACTTTTATCTCTCGCATTTAATTACAAGTGTATTTTGCTCTGTACGACATAGATTTTTAAAATTTGAACTTCCTTCTGAATAGCAGTCTCATTATGTCTACTTCTGTATCAAGTTGATTTACATAATTGCATCACTACGTGGCATTACTTCCAAACATCATACAGTATAGATTAACAATATACAATAAAAAACGATGTCAGATCCTAGGAACAACGATTTGAATATATTATTGAACACATTACTAGTATTGAAGATAATATAATCATTTAGAGAAAACTAAAATCTTGTGGGATTAATACTCGTATATTATTTTAGTTCTAAAAAAGTCTAGAAATAATTATCCCATATGAAACTTGATAAATATTATAAGTTAAAGTGAGACTTAATATTTCAAACTATACGTAGGTAACCGTTTGAATATTGTGAATATAAATAGTACAGAGTCCCAATCAAATAATCATAACTGCAGCCATAAAATGATCTGAATAATAAGTATAATTACTCTGTATTGTGAATTTTTTATGTACTTTTAAGTCTTTGAATTTTTGTACTTACTTTCACTTATAATTTTGTACCTTCGTTTTAATTATATATGTTTAAGGGATAGGCCTAATTTTGTATCTTAGTTTTAATTATATATGTTTAAGGGATAGGCCTATTTAAGCCGTAGAATAATAGATGTGTTGCGTGTCCGCATGGATGTTTATTTTGAGCCGGGAGATAAGCTCCAGTAGCAAGTAAAGACGCACAAGTTAAATAACAGCGTAAGACTGAGAACACGTGTGGCAGGGGGTTTTCCCGAGGTGAGAGCGTAGCAAGGCCATAGTGTAACATAATCGGCCATATTCTGAAATAACAAATATTGTTATTAATGTATCTTAATATTATAATGCCGCAAATTTTGACATTTTCGAATTCAATCAATCAGAAAGCTTTAAAACGTAAACAAACGTTAAGTTATTCACAATTTTGAATAAATAGCTTTCTTATTGATTGAATTCATTAATTTCAAAGCTTTTAAGCTTAAAACATCGAAATTGGCGGGATTACAATTTTGTACAATAACTGTCAAGATACAGAAATAGCAATATTGCTTATTTCAGAACACGACCGAATATTTTACATTTCATATTTTATATATACCTCCTCTGTGTCACTTACAAAAGATTGCTTATTATCTTCTTTGCAGAATCGTTAATCCTTAATCTATTTGCCTATTATTATTATTATCTTGCCAGCACAACAGTGGTTGATCCAAATACCTAAATTATTTTTATTGATAAGACACTATTGCGACACAGAATTGGGTCAAGTACGCATGATAATGAAAGCAAGTTGAGTCAGCATGAAGCATCTCCCTACATATGTACTTTTTTCTGTTATTTATGTATTTAATACATTTATATTCCGGATCGGGTGTACACTGTACAACCATATACTATGTATAAGTTAGTTTGTTATAACTAGTATTATTATAATCTCTATAACCTAAATGGAGAATGGAGGAGATTAAAAACTGGGAAATTCGGGAACGGCCGGACGCCCCAGGTATCCTGTGGAAGATGACATCAGGATAGAATTCAAGAGATTGGCCGTCCTAAAGATTGAAAATAATTTAAAAGCCTTTGGTATTGTATATCATTGTAATGAATGAATCTGGAAACAATTTTCATTGCATCGTTGTATTTCTAAGGCGGATTTACACAGATAAAACTCTTCTATCAAGTCTCGGGGATAAAAGTTGGATTCATCCGTTGTTTATTTTGCTCTGCGTGTATACAATAGACACCGAATGGCAACTCGCTACTTTTAACAGAATTTAATCAGTACTATCCTTTACAGAACAGCAAAGTTTCATCCGTGTACTTCTACTGGTATCCTTGAATTTCTAGAGCTTCCTTGAAATGATGATAGAAGTATCAGTGTTGTTCCGGGAAGAAGTTTTTGGTTGGCGACTGAACTTTATTAGTGATCCACTAGACCACCATTTTGCTCAGTTTCTAATTTACTTTAGTTTAGTCCAACGTATTTAACTTCATTGTTTTCTATTTTTATTTACGAAGGGTGTTCAAAAAATTACCGGAAAGTTGTTCCTATTTATTACATATAAACTATACATACGCTTCGCAAAACACCTAGTTTAAGTAAATAAATATATTTTTGTTAATATGGTGATCTGGGGCCTGTAATGCGGATAGACCCCAAAGCGGCATAGTGCGACTAATAGGAGGTCAAAAACACAGCGGCATTGAAGGATGAGCCGGCGGGGTTCGCACTGCCACCCGCGTTCGAAAGCCATTTCTTTTTAGACCATAGCATTGTAACCTCGTTTAACATATAACATTTATATTTTTACCAGATCCTGTAAATCTCGAATCATCCGAAATTAGCTAAAGTAGATATACCTACCGTGAGTATTCTTGCTAACTTTTGCCTTTCATACTTGCTTGCCATTCGTTACTGCATCCCTACGTACATCGCGACACATACATGAACACCGGAGACAAAATTCCGTGGGTAGATTCGATCTCCTTCCTCACACTCTACATTGGTGACCATAATCATTTACACTAACTCTGATTTTCAAACTGTCTATTCACCAAATAATATGGCAAATTATAGTTCTTGAAATAATTTAAAAAGATAATTAAAATTCAGGAAGCTATAGTTCACATTAATTTGAACAATGTTACAGAAATCGACCTAACTTAATCGGTTGAAACTTTAATATTAATGCCACGATCAAATTTTTAATACAATTTTTTAAATTTTTTGAAGAGTTTTCAAAACCCTTAGGTAAATATCATTCAAGAACTCTTGGGTAAAGTATTCACCAGACATAAATGGATTGGGTAAATTCATCGAACAGAAAACTGATAAGCATACTACGTAGGTGTACTGCATTTGAGTAATTCAAGACAGTAGATGGAAAAATATCCTGAAGGCGAAAAATAAAATATAATTCACATAAGAATTAAAGATATTTGCATTTTAACATGTATGTTTTATAACGAAAAATATTTTTATAATTTAATAAAAATAATCTTTGTTTTTACCACATTTGTATTGAAAAATATGTTTCAGAGCCCATGGCCCCTTCGTCAAGATACAATTACATGGGCTCTGAAACATATTGATATTTTTCAATAAAGAGAGGTGAAAACAGAGTTCATTTTTATTAATTATATTAATAACAAATTTATTTTGCTGTTTTTGAAGAAAAAAAAATTGTTTTAATGTCATTGCCATGATATTATTTTTCATATTTTATTATATTTTTTTATTTATACATCTTATTGAAGGCTTTCCAATCCAAATTCCACAGGGCAATGCGAAATCAGAAATTTTGTATCGGGATGCATCACATGCTTACCGAGTAAGATTTGCCAAAGCCTGGCAGAACTAGCACTGCTCATATCTACGATTATATATAGCAACAGCAGAAGCTTAAAGAAAGCGTAATATAATAAAAAATTACATAACAGTTAGTTATCTGACCCCATCAACAACTGAAATATAATCGAATTATTTAAGTTCAATCTTTTAAACTTAAAAAAAGAAAAAAAAAATTAAAAACCATTTAAAATATGTTTGAATACTATAGAAGCGATTGAATATATTCAATTTCATTCGCAAATTTCAAAGAATTTATAGTTGAATTTTCTAAATATTTCGAGGTAAAACCTGGGGAAATGAAAATATTCATCTGCGTATCGTAAATTGCGCGAAATATTTGTATGGGTATGTATGGAGTTGAAACAGGACTTCGACTTTTCGTAAATAGGGAAAAACGTGGAACGTAAAACTGAAGTTTTATTGTATTTATTGTGCTAATACAAAGATCGCGACATTTATATCAATAAAGTACCCGATATTGACATATTTTTTCTTCTCACTTGTGAAAAAAATCAAAATATTTTTTCAATTTTGTTAAATTTCAAAAACATTTCGAATTATATTAATTAACAAAGATGTATTGATTTGTAGCGCAAGGGGTTAAAAATTATTTTGAATTACGTATTACCGGGGTTTTTGAATTATCTGGGTTAATTTACTATGAAATTAACATTTTGGGACTTGTGGGTTTTAAAAATTTCGAATTACGGCAAAATAAAAATTATCGGGGTTTGAATTAATGGGGTTTTACTGTAGTAGTGTTAACACAAAATCTATTAAATACTTGTATGCTTCTCGAACAACTCATTTTTCAGAAAGGTCAAGAGAGAGAAAGCTTTGTAAAACAGGCATTCATTACGTAATTACAATTGAGCGTGCCAATTTTTTGTTTTTTTTTTGCAAAGTGTAGGGTGGTTTGCATATTTTTTAAAGATTAATTTTTACAATTTTTTATTTATTTATTAATGATAACAGTGCACCCTCTTACAACTTGATTCGAACTTTACTTTATTCTTTTCCTTATACTTTATTTTAAAGTATTCGATTGATTTTTTGCTTCATTTTCAACGTCGTACAGTCTTTGCCGTTTATTTACAGCCATTGATAGATAGTCTTATTAACATTAATATTAAAAAACAACTAATATTCAAAAAAATTACATAAGTATATATGATTATTTGGAAAACATAAATAACCTCGCAGGACATTCAGGCATTCCTGCCATGATTATGAGTCGAATATGTTCAAGCAAACATGACATAATATCAATAGTTATGGAGATATGCGACATCAAAGTTTGCATTTTTTTCAATTTTTCTGGCTTTTTTATTTTTTGTAAAACGTTGGACTATGATTACAGCAACTTATATTGAATATGAAAAATTAATCCCTTTTAACACAAGTCTACAGTTATGGAGATATACGACACCAAAGTTTGTATTTTCTTTTTCAATATTTCTGACTTATTTTTTGTAAAACGTTGGACTATTATTACAGTAACTTATATCGAATGTGAAGAATTTATTCTCTTTGCTACAAGTCAAATACAATAATAAAAACCTTCGAATATCAATTGGAAAATTCAGCACTTTACTTAACTTGTATTGAAACGAATGAATTTTTGGTAATCGGTATAAATTACTGTAATGATAGTTCAACGTATTGTAAAAAATAAATCGGAAATTTTGAAAAAATGCAAACTTTTATATTGCATAACTCCAAAACTATTGGTATTAGGTTATGGCTGCTTAAACATTTTCGACTCATAATCAAGGCAGGAATATAGTCCCGCGAGGTTATTAATGTTTTCCAAATAACCCTGTACATATATTGAAAAAAATTGAAAATAGATTTTTTTCCGAGTTTTTATTACTTGATTCGACTTGTTTTAAAGCGAATAAATTTTTCATAGTCGATATAAGTTACTGTAATGATATGTCAACTTTTTTCAAAAAATAAGTCAGAAATATTTTATAAAAAATGCAAAATTTGATATTGTATATTTCCACAACTTTTGATTAGGTCATAGTCGCTTGAATATTTTTGACTCATCATCAAGGCAGGAATCCATCTGTAAAGTTTCATAAATAGATACAAAAATATTATTTTTAAAAATATAGATTTATTAAAAAATATTTCTTTGTGAACACCTTGTTACTGATACATAAACCATCTTTATTAAAGGTTTGAACAGGCTGTATGCGGTTGCGACAGAACTGTGCCACATGGCATACAGCTTACGCTACGGTACGAACCTACGCGACGCCAGGCAATAAAGTCAAAATTTGGTGAATCAATTATTCGCCCCGCCTGATTTCACAGCGCCTGCTATATAAAGGAAAGGGTTAACAATTCAACAGCTGAAAGACAATATTCGTCAAGAAATTTAACTAATTCCGTAAATAAAAAATATGACAAAATGTGATGAAAAATGTAAGTGACAGAGTTCGTATTTGAGTAGGCTATTTACCTGGTGTTATTTTCCACGGTAAATATTATATAGAGTTCAATAAAATATAGTGGCACCTCGACATACGAGTTTAACTCGTTCCGTAACCTTGCTCGTATGTCAATTTACTCGTATTTCAAAGCAATTTTTCCCATTGAAATTAATTAAAATGCCATCAATTCGTTCCAGCCCCTAAAATGCCACCCCAGTTATCTTTGTTACGTGTTTTTGAATAAGATTTTTTTTATTGATTGGAATTGTATGAAAACCTAAAAAAAGAGAATGTAAAGAAATGAACTGGTTTTTACTCCCTTTATATTAACTCGTGGCGTCTGCTTGCTTGCCGTCAACAAAAACTTTGGATCGATTTTTGACCCTTTTTCCGTGATCCAATCGAGCTGGAACTTGGCAAATAGACTCGTGGCGATGATCAAGAAGATTTATCAAATTTTTGTTAAAAAAAAAAATTATAGTATAATTTCGGATTTTTTGAAATTTTATTGGTTTTTTCAAATTGTAATCATTAGAAAAGTTTGATTACGGCGGCCTGATAACGTCGCGGAATAAATTTGAATTACTCCGTTGGTATGCATAATAGGTACTTCACTACGAATGTCGAAAATCTAAATTGACTGACAAATGTTTTTAGAATTTAATCTTCAAAGCATGAAGTGTCTTATCAAAGCTCAAAACATCTGACATTTTAGAAATATATTTAATTACTGTAAGTTTAGTGTTATGTTATATGTTTTAATTCATCTTTAATTGTTGTTATATTTTACAAAGAAAGGGAGTATAATAAAAGCTTGGTTTTTATGGGTTACTTTTTATAAAGTGTTACTTTCGCTTAATTTTCGTCAACGTTTTTCTCTTCACTGGTCTTTGTCTTTTTCGCCACGCTTTCTTCACCTTTACCCGCAGGCCGTTAAAAAAAAACATGTCCAGGGACGTTTGTTTCTTTCTCCCTTTCAGAATGTTGAAAATAAGTAGGGTAAGTGTGAAACTTTTTCGGGGGTTTCTTTTCCGCGAACTGTAATGAGCGCGCCCCGTGCACTCGTATCTCAAAAAACTCTGTGTCGAGGCACCACTGTATATTTAAAAAAAAATTGTTCAATTTAACAAAATTTTCAAAACAATATCGTCCTGCTTTGTAAAAAAAAACACCTTGTATAATTTCCAACTCGCCATTTTTTGAATACTTTTTGAAGATCAACTAAGATTCAACGTCGAGGCCAATAAATTTCTAAGTTCTATTTTATATTCCCACATACAGAAAGCTGTATCTATGTGCAAAAATTTTATCAGATTTCTTTTGGACTCTCGAATGAATTTTAATATGAATCATGTTTTCATAACACGCTTTGAAGCTGAGCTCGGAGAAGTGTATCGCAGCCCGAACGTGACCGAGGGTGAGTTTAATACATTAACTAGGATCAGGGTGGCGTCGGTCCGTGACCGGTGTAACTGGCCGCGTCCTTCAACTAAATGGATCCGACACACCAGACCGTACTTATCCGGTAATACTAATTAATCTAATTCACTGTAAATGTTTCATTCGGCAACATTACGTGTTTTACTCACCACAGGCAGGTTTGTAAGTAATGGATATTGAGGTAATTAAATTATATAAGTAGGGAAACTGCCCCTCGTTCAAAGTCTTTAATATGTACCTAAAAGCTGCTCGTGCCCGGCGTTGCACGGGTTAAGGATTAAATTAAAAATAAGTTTGTGGGGGAAAAGAAAGGTCCCATTATTTTGCAAAACCTCAAATAAAAACAATGTTTCCATATAATCTAGGCTGAGATGGATGAAATGGATGGGATGTCCAGGGGTGAAATGGGCCTATGATTTCCGCCGGGTCATCAGAAAAATGTATACAAAATTTGGGTCAGATCGGACAAACGGTGTAGATTTGTATAGAAAATATATCGGTGGAAGCGAGTGGGGTAAAGGGGGAGGGGAACTGTCGTCTTTGTTACTCGCCGGGTTCATAAAAATAAGTATCCAAATATTTTTTAAATCGGTCAAATGGTGTAGATTTGTACAGAAAATCTATCAAGGGGAGGAGGTGGGGTAAAAGGGGTGGAGGAATGCCTATAGATGGGTGAAGGGGAGGGGGAAATGTCATTTATGTACTCGGCGGGTCCTAAATATTAAGTATGTAAAAATTGAGGCGGAACGGTTGGTGCAGAGAATAGAGAACAGACACACATACAAGTCAGGATACACATGAATATTAAATAGTACAGAGACCATCTTACAAGTTTCCACAGAAACATGTTATGTATTAACATATAGTACCAATAACTTATGTATTAAAATTAAGCTAACAGAATCATACAAAGAAATAAAAAATAGTGTAAAAAAACTTTCGTTTTTAATAAAAATAAACTTCATTGTTTGCGGTTACAACGACGGTCAGTTTGGTATAGTTTTTCATTACTTCAAGTTTGTTTCACGTTATCAAGTTGTTGAAATTTCTCGTAGCACGATTAAGCCCCAATACAAATTCCCATAGACATCATAGTTAGTCGGTGTTTCCCTACTTTTAATTTAGGCTTCCAAGGATTTTAGTCTTAGCAAAATTCATTTTTCGGCTACATTGACATCTTGAAGCATTTTTACAAATCTTATCGAGTGCTTAGCCTATACGTACAGGTTGTCTTGCAGCAAAAACTTCGGGGGAGTCTTCTTCATTCGATTTTGAAAAAAAAAATTCCTTACAGAGTTACTGAGGTACGTGACATCGAGGTTTGCATTTTTTTTATTACTTCTGACTTATTTTCTCTAAAATGTTGGAACATCACTACAAGAACTTATAAGGAAAATTTAAAACTTATTCGCTTCGGGGAGGGCGGGGCTACAATTAACAGGGGAAAGTATTAACAAGAGAATTTCTCTAAAACTATATACTAAACATACAACGAGTGTTTTATAACACTGCCTAGAGCACGCCACATGACTCGGGATTGGTCAATTGTGCACCGCGCGTCGTCAGAGTAAGCTGTGTAACGGTCCATTTTATTACGTAGGTAACGAAATTTTTGATTTTACAATTTTTTTATTTATGCCCAAAATACACGGCGTTATGATTACTTTTTCTGTTTTCCTAGAAGCATATTTCATACTTAATAATGCTATGTAGCTCAATTTACTAACTTTTTAATAATTCTTTTTTTATGTTATTTTAAACCAAAAATGTACCTTTGGGGCTAAAATTAACAGATCGGCGGGGTTAGTATAAACGTGTTAATACCTACCCCAGATATGGGGGCTAGTTTTAACAAGATACAAAGACTATGTATGATAATTTTTTGTTATTTTTTGTTACATTTTATTACAGCATGAGAACGTATAAACGAAAAACTACTCGAGGATCCAAAACCTTAGAGGTCTACGAGTTGACTGCGAGTGAAGTGATGCATAAGAAGAGAAATTATAGAGATGTATCAAAAGAATTTGAGCTCTGTCACGTTTTGCTCTTCAACTCTGTGAAAAAAAGAAAGCGGGTGCACCAGCAGCAACGGGTCTTAGTCTTTAATGACGAACAAGAAGCAATTATAACAGAGTATTTGTTAAAGTGTGCTAATATTTATTTCGGGTTACTGCCCTAAAAGCTAAAGAGAAGGGTAAAAGCAAGGTAAATGATTTTGTATCGTATGTGGTATCACATATAATGAAGATTTATCAGGTGCTGAGGGATTCAATGTATCTCTTGAAAAGACTGGGCCCAGGCTGAGTGCATCAAAGGTGATATCACATCATTCATTTGCCCGAATTGTAATTCGGATGATGATGAATACGAATAGATATCTTTCATTGCTTGCTTAATATATTTCCATGCTTAATGTAGTTCCTGATCCTTGATTTTTTATTTGTTGATTTTATAAAGAAACTATTCATCATAATGTGTTAGTTTAAAGATAATATCACAAAGGTTGATTAGCTACATATTAAGATAAAAATGTGCTTTTTTGTTATTTGCCCAATTTTTTAATTTTTAGCATAGAAACGATTAAAAAAATAGATGATTACCTATGTAAGGCTGATTAATGTTAAGAAAAAGCGACCAAAAATGTTGATTTTTATCTTTTAAGTAATAGTTTACTAATTATTAGTTTTTGTTCATATTATTTTGTAATTTTTAATATCAATTCATATGAGAAAATGTACTCCATACACGCCTGTATTGATCACACTTTGACTAATAACAAAATAATATCATACATTTATTTTCTTTTATATTAGTTGGTATAACATAACGTTAAAACTTACATTCTAGCCCCAAATACGGGGTAAGAATTAACAAATAACTTTTTTGAGAAAAAACATTCTAAATAAGACAAAAATTATTTTATGTTTGATTTATGTTAATAATATGACACCTAAGTAGTTCAAGCATCACGTGACGTAAAAATCATGTCTTAATGTTGAATAATTTCGGAGACACAATTTAAAATGCAATTTTTGTTAATTGTAGCCCTGCCCTCCCCTAAGTCAAACAAAATGACAAAAACTATTTCAAATTTCGTTTTTTTTTATTTTTATAAAATCAAATAAAATTGTTAAAACCAAGAAGGTTTTAATCATTTTATATCACATCGAATGAATTTTTAATACTCGATATAAATTTCTTTCTGGATATTCCAACGTTCTACAAGTTTAAAAATATTTTTTCACGCAGATGAAATATATAATGATTCAATCTGTATGTTTTGATTCTAAAATAAATTTTTAAAGCATAAATAAATTAATTTTTGGAAAAAACTGTAAAAAGCAAATATTCATGCGGAAGAAAATATTTATATCGGTATTTATCGGTATTTGAGCATAATTTGAATATTTTATGAAACGGTAATGTTAGACAATACATAAAGATTTCTTACCGTCTTCTCCATATCAAAAAATAAATATTTAACGTAATAAAATAATTTTGCCTACATTATTTTATCGACATTATTTTATCTACATATAAATATTAATTACTGATATAAGTACGTAGGTAAACCATATTAATGTAATGTTATATTTTACGAGGTTGCTACGTGTGCGAAATCAGTTTTTAAAAACATACGCTCCTTAAAATATATTTTTTTAAATTCAAAATTAAGTATAGTAAATACGCTCTACATTGCATGACTTTTAATTACATTTCTAATTTATAGATTTTGTATCGATAAATGAAAACATAGTTTAAATTAATATTTGATACTATAAAAAAAGTACACGTAAGTGCTTCAGTAGTAATAATTTTTCAGAATTTGTTAACCATCTTTTAGAGTTAGGCCAAAAGTTTAAAAAAGAAAGGGCATTGAAATTTAACATATCTTTACCTGCCATTAAAAGTCAATTTCTGTCTTTCTATACAAATCTACACCGTTTGTCCGATCTGACCCAAATTTTGCATAGTTATTCTTTAAGACCCGGCGGGTAACATAGGCCACGTCCCCCCCGTCCCCCCTCATCCAATCCATCTCATCCTAGATTCAATGGAAACATTGTTTTTTTAGAGACTTTTCAAAACAATGGAACCTTTATTTCTCCCTGCAAACTTATTTTTAACTTAATCCTTAACCCGTGCAACGCCAGGTACGAACAGCTAGTAAAATAATATAATAAATAAATATCTGATAAGTGATCTAAAATGCCTTTAACTTGGCTTGTGCTATGTGAAATACACGTAACCATGTTTATGAAATCCTGTTATATATAATTGTGTATGTTTCCGCTGTTACCTAATAGCAATGGTTAAAAATACTTCAAGGCTTACCGGACGTGCTTTATTGAAACACTCTTGGCTCTTGCGGATGTGGAGGTCGCGAGCTCAATATATTTTTAAAAACGGTTTGTTTTTCCGGAAGCAGTGGCTTTCATTTGCATTCTTCTGACGACATGTTATGATGAAAAAGGTATAATATAAAATATTTTATTTCAATATGGTTCCATAAAATTGTTATAAGCAGTGGCGTGAACTAAGCGAGGACATAGGCTATTCTGCTAATATCGATGCTGTAAAAAAAAGATGGTTGTATTTTCACTAAATGCTGTATTAATTCGAAAGAATTTCCCAATTTCAGAAGGATTTTTATAAAAAAAAAAATTACCCGTGTGAATTAATTCCATCATCATCTGCCCGAAAATCTGAGTACTTGACATATCATATGAGGGGTTATGACGTGACGAATTCGTGTGTTCAATTTTTGCCCCACTGGCTGTATTCAACCAGGCGCCCGGTAAAATTTAAGTCTATTATGACCCGTAAAGCAAGTTCCATCTATGGAGACATTCGAATTGTCGATTCGCTTCTCGCCCGGCTAGGACTGGTATTTCTGTCATTTCAGGTGCAAAGCCTCAGATTCAGATACACATGCTTTTAGTGGCACGTGAGCATGCGCAGTATCGACCTTCTCTAGGCCTTGCTTATTAGTGGCATGTGTGTACGCACATTGCTAGTAACGAGCATGCCACTAGCCATACAACCGCCGGTTGATTTATGAGCATGCCACTAAGTGGCATGTGTATCTGTACCTTAAGAGCTACAACCGGCAGCCGAAATGTAGACATACTCTCATCTGGGCCCCGATAAGGGTAATTATTCAATCATATTCTGATACCATTGAAGTATTATAGCGCCATTAGCTGTGAATTTTTTGTAATTTGTAGTTTTTTTTATAAAAACAGGGTCTGCGCTATCAGCGTGTCCCATTCTTTGTGACAGCATGGCTGACGTTTGATTGCCACAATTCTGTGTGGAAGCCATCGGAGGAGTTCCCGATGTTTATTATATGGGAAAAGATCTATGTCCAGAAACTGACCACATACGGCGGTTGGTGCACAGATAACCTATAAGGAAAAATTCACAGGATTTTCAAGTAACATCGAGTAACATTAATTTGTTTTATTATTCAAGAAAAATTACAGAATCTGCGATGGATATTTTCCTTCAATTCTACGGTGATACAGGAGCAATTCTATAGAATGTTCCCTTGACCTTATTGTTTAAAATGTCAGTTAAATTGTATTTTTCGAGTGATTTTTGCTAGTCAATGTGCACTAGATATCAATAGATTTTTTTGTTTGTTAAATATACCGTGCTGGGCCTTAAATGACACCTTTATATTATTTTTGTATTTAAATATTTTTTTCACAAAATTTATCTTTCCTCGTGTAATTGATCTAATTTTGAAATAATTTTATTGCAATTTGCGTAATTTGGTCTAACCTTACTTTAATGATATTAATTATGATAAACCTGTGAGAAAGCAAATTCTTATTTTTTAATTCAATTATTCAATAAACTTGTACATTATTGTCAACAGACATTTCGATTTCTACACACAATACACCTCTTCCACAAAGCAATGTGTATCATGTTTAGAATTCTAGCTATATTAAGTACAATTTTAAAATTTAATTAATCAAACGAACCCCTTCTCGTTGCAATACCTTCTGGCTGTCGATGCATGAAGTACATGTAAGTCCGAGGAGTAATTTTTAATAAACGAAATAGCTTGTCGGCAATGCTACGTCATAGGGTATAAAAGCAAAAGCAGCAATATCTAAAATAAATTTGAATGCAGTCATCGAGGATCACTAACATAGAATGTACTGAATTCGAATTTTTATAGGAAATATAGCCTATAAATTTACGAAAAACATAATTTTAGAAGGGATAGACACATAAAATTTAGAATTAAGTAGGTACATTCTAAATTAGTAATCCTCGATGACTGCATTCAAGATATTTAATTTTTTTTGGATATTGCTGCCTTCACTTTTATACCAGTCATATTGTTTTTTTTAAACGCTTCATACGAAAACAAAAATTGTAAAAATATTATAATTTATGTATTACTTTATGTAAATAATGTTCCTCGCTGTTTCTGACCCGATTCACCCTTTACATCAACAGGACAAGCCGGAGAAGCCAGTTAACAAGGGCCGTGAGAGTTGGAGACGTGGAAATCGATTCTTTACTCTTTGCAGATGATATAGCATTGCTGGCATTCACACAAGGAGACCTACAGAAGTGAAAAAAATTCCTTCAATGAATAATGTACTCAAGTAGGGATGAAGATATAATGTCTGCCAAAGCAAAAGGTAAGTGCCTGATATTATAGGAAGAAGCCAAGAACAGTGCTCGATCAGTATATAGGGGACGCAACTGAAGCAAGTCGATAAATTTTAATACTTTGGGGTGGAATTTTCTAGCGATAGGAGAGAGAATTGAAACTGTGGCCGGCGTTTTATGTTCTCGATATACTGCGGTAAAAAATCCGAGCTATGTCTCAATTGTTTTTAAATCTGTGTATAGGCCCATCCTAACACACGACCACCAAATATGGATCCTAACGGAGAGAGTGAGAGCAAGGTTTTCTATGGGGGTAGCGGGAGTCACATTGGCGAAAAACATAAAGAAATAACAAATGAGGTGGTTTGAACATGGGCTAAGAAGCGCCAGAAGAATGAGGAACAAAAATTATCTTGGGAACCCCGGAAAGACGGTGACTGGTGGGTCACCTCAGATGGGAAAGACAACAGAAAGAGAGTAGGATGACACGGATGAAGAAGGATAATGTAACAAACACTTACGGAAGCAGAACAATACAGGGGAATATGAAAGCACTTTGTTGAGTTTTTGGGACCTCGACCCTTCTAGAACAAGGATGAAGATGATGATGATGAAGTATTACTTCAAAAAGGCTACATATATATATTTATTCGCTAAACATTTGTAATACTATGAGTATGATACGCACTCGTGGTCAATTTCCACTTTTCAGAGGGCAGATCCCCGGCTACGATCGCCGCTCTGACGTGCTATCAAATAATTTTCTGAGCGATGATCACTAAGGGATGGTGATGGGAAAATTTAAATGAAAACATTCAAGTTCGAATCGTACATATATTTACATAATTGAAATTTGAAATTAATCGTTAAATCTAACCTTATTATCTAACCTTATTTCTACCTTTCTACCGTCGTGAACGTGGCGACGTCCTGGTCCGGCGACGCGACGCTGTACGCATCACGGAGCGACGTCGCCGCGCGATTCCCTCGCGCTTCTGCTCCAGCGACGCTGAAGGTGACGCATGGCGTGAGGCCCATCTCACGCTGGTCTCCTTCTGCGCTGGCGGCGGGCTGGTTATCGCCCTGATAACCAGCTGACCATCTCCAATGGTCTTCGGCTCCGCCCTTGTCCTCTTCTTCCTCGTCCGTAACAGCGGCCACGTCAGGCTACATCAATCCACCTGACGCCACTGTTGATGGACTTCAGGCGTCCTCCTCAGCCTGCTTGACTGTCGCCTTGACAGTCAAGATCACGTCAGACCACCCGGCTCTCCAGGGAGTCTTCTTCCTCCGCCGGGGCTTCTCGGCGTGGTCCTCTCGACTGTCGCTCTGACTAGCCGAGATCTCTTTGCTCTTCTTTTCGGCACTCCTTCCGCGGTTCGCTTAATTGATGGTCGGCCGACAGCATCTCATCACTGCCGGCCGACGTCGTAGGTCACAACAACTCTCCAACAACTCCACTTCCAACTACTACTGTCTCACTTAACTTTCAAGTCCCAACTGCTTATCCAACGAACTACCCCCAACTGCTTCCAAGTCCCAACTGCTTATCCAACGAACTACCCCCAACTGCCCGTCCAACGAACTACTCCCAACTGCTTCCTAGTCCCAACTGCCCGTGGGAGTGGCCACGCAGGGTTTTTATACATTTCAGCGTCCGCTCGCTTCCCTTCAACGTTTTTGGCCACTACCCTCCTGTCCAACACTTAATCTTATTCGTTAGGCCTAATTTTTGGTCACGCCTCTGATATTATCTTACTTAACTAATCTTAACTAACAAGAAATAAAAATCTTAAAATTAATACCACTTATAAATAATTTTTACATACAATTAATTACATTAAAAATTATTTGATTATCATATAACCTAAAATTATTATTAAATACCTAACCTACAATTACCTATACACTATGTAATTAACTATACAATTACCTAAATCTATACAATGAAATACAACTTAGCATACCTTATTTTTAAACTTATTTTCGGTGGTCAACCGAACTATGATATTAATCACTAGCAAAAATACATTACTACAACTAGATTACATTTGACATACATATAATTGAAAATTTTATAATTATGTACATTTAAAATTGATAAAAGAATCCTAATCTTTGTCTACCTATATCTACCTATAATTATATATTACAATACCGCAGTCCAGCCAACTTTATCCTCTGCTGCTGCTCTTACATACATGTTGTTATTAATTATTATAGTCTAATCAAACAATAGATGGAATGCGCGTCTAGGTACATTTAGCTTTTAGACCACCCCGGCGAACGGCGAACGGCATCGACGGAAGCGAAGCTGTCACCCAAAGAAATCTATGGGATTTTTCTACAATGCATGTTAACCATGTTAAATGTCAATTTTAGAAACTAATAGCTTCCTTAGCACGGATTCGGAGAAAATTTGGTAAAAATCATGTACCCCGTCTCCTTAGAAATGAATGGCCCTGTAGCACATGTGCAGCCAGGACGATGAGGATGTTGGCTTCGAAATCTTACAAAAAAAACGACCACCCCGAAGAAAGAGAACGAATTTGACGCATTTTTCACAATAAAAATTACTATGAATACATCAAGTACAATAAGTTTTTGTGCTCCAGAAATTAAAATAAAATATCGAAGATAGAAGATAAGATAAATTAAAGTAATGATATAAAAATAAACGTAATTTAAATTTACATTACAAAGAAACATGTTTCATTTTACAATCATCCTATTCCTATTTATATTTAAAAAAAAACTTATTAAATAATAAGTAGGACATTCTGACAAAAACGTTTTTTATTCCGTATGCCAATCTTCTTTCGGAATTAATTTAGAACAAAGCGAAGAGAAATAATATGTTCCCATCATATTCTTCGAAAACGAAAATGTATTTACTTTACGATCACCTTAAAGTTGCACGGTCTATTCAAAGGGAAAGCATGAATGATGAAAAATATTAAACTCTATAAGAAAAATATAATTAATTTTTAGATGCGTCTAATTTTTCTAAAAAAAATGGGTTTAGAATATCATATTTTTATATATCGTTAGTTTTGCTACGTACCAAAAGATAATCTTTGTGTGAATTTCCATTGTTGTTTTACAATAAAAAGTGATACATTTTTATTTAAATTTAGTGCAAGAATATCCTTTATTGTTTTTTTTATAAGAAATATGTTTACAGTACTAATTGAATTAGGTACGTAAATAAAAAAACTTTATACTCCAGTATCTCAGAATGCTTATTTCGGAAAGGTATCTTGCATTTGGGGTGCGATACAATGTGAAAAATTTTATGGAGAAGATTTTCCATTCTAGACTTTAGACACCTTGAAGTATGAATTTTGCTCCGATGCAATTTATTGGAGACGCTCTCCTCGGCTTTCGGAATCTTCCCGTATACTCCAACCTATTCTACATTAATACCTATATTAACTGTAACCCGTCGAAAATGAGAAATCCTAAAGAATAGGTAAGTATTTTGGGTAAGATTTGTCAAACGCTGTAGTTTTGTACAGAAAATGTATGGTGCTGACAAGGTGGGGTAAAGGGAAGGGGAGAATTTAATCTGTTACCCACCGGGTCCTAAAGAAAAAGTATTTATTTATTTAAAAAAATAGTAAAAATAATAGTTGATACGGGGGGTATCAAGTGTACTCAGTGAAAGACGGCTCTTCGAGGATCAAATTTATTTACAAAAAAAACAAGAACAATTTATTTATTTTTTATTTATTTATTTATTGTTTATTTACATTTACATCAGTTAATACAAGATACTAATAACTGCCACACTAGGTAAAAACCTGTTCTCTTATGGTATTTATGTAGTATTAAAAAATGACAATTAAAGAATCTAAATCTAAAAGAAAATAAAAAGAAAAGAAACATATACATACAAAATCAAGATAAGAATTTAAAGTAAATCAAATACCTAAATCTAAGAGAAAAGAAAAGAAAATACACATACAAAATTAAGATAAGAATTTAAGTACTTACAAAATAAATATTATATTATAGTATACTTTAAATTATATAAATAGTTTTTGCCAATTCAGAGGTCAAGGGCGGATATCAACAGTGAATAGAGCAAGAAAAAAATATAAAGTCACAGATAGCATGCACAAAGGTCTCTGAACTATATCCTAAAACTAACATTAGGCGGCTTGCGGAGCGTTGGAGGTTCGACGCGAGGCGGTCGGCCGCGAGGCAGGCGGCGGCGGCGGCGGCGGTTGGGCGGCCTCGTGTAGCGTGCGCAGCGCAGGGCGCGATAACGGTTGCTGCAGCGGACGCGGTGGGACCGAGAGCCATCTAGATCGGACATCGCTAGGAGTCGCTGGATACCAGTCCAGGATCGACCCTTTGCCCGATCTTATGCCTGCTCTACATACCAGTATAAATTGGCGTGCGAAGGAGGGCGTCCCTCTTGCGTAACAGAAGTTGTCAAGGTGTAAATTTATTACACAATACATAATGCACAGAATGTCCGGTGACCGGTGTCGGAGCCTTTAAGAGAAATTTGGTCGGGCAACACTAAAGAAACAAACCAGTAATGGCGGCCGCTCCGTCAACCTGTCAAACGGTAATATCGGTCCATTATTTGCTTTTTCAGCTTCGCAAAACTTTATTACTTCATTGGCAATTGTTCTTGCACCATCTCTGACTGTTTTGGACATAATAATTCGGTGTATATTGGAAATCAAGACGTCACAGCTCACGCGATCAATACGAGAATGAAATGAATGTAAGGATGGGTAAAAAATATCGATATTTATCGTCGATATTTTTTTTCGAGTATCAAATTAATTTTCGATATATTTTTTTTGGCGACTGGTGTAGCGGTTTTAAATTAATCAAATACATGCGGTTTTTCATCGAGATTTGTTCGTAGAGACAATCGTTCATTCGCGCGAATTATAATGTAACGAGATGCTGGAGATTTGGCCGGTAGATGAACAGAGAAATAGACACGAATATTGCAGTAAATATGAACAACAAATAAGGAGAAATCCTACCTTTTCAATTCTGGATGTTGGATAAGAAATGGAAATGCCTCTTTCTTCCTTTTTTCTTTATTCTTGGTCCAACTGCAACTCGAGATGACACAATCCACAGCTGCCGTATATTCCAATACAAGTGCTTATGCGGGTTATAAGATAATATTTCCTGAACAATGGTCCAAAAAACGAACCTTTTAAGAGATGCGGTACAACGCGGTTTCTTCACTCCAGTCAGACAATTAACAGGTAACAGGTGATAATGTGGTAGGAATTAAAAATGCGATCGAGTCCATACAGGACCAGAGATGTCGCTAGGCGTATAGAAAAAAGGCGGAGGATGGAGTGGGAATGAATTAAAGATAAAGAGGATTATAGGGATAGGATTGGTAGGCCTTCATCTTACTGAAGTTCCATTCACCACAATCATCGCCTCCATTTCTCCATATTTAACACTGGCCAAACCATCCTCCCCACCTTGGAAGCTTGAGCTTTCAAACAACAAAATAAAAAAAATAATAAGAACAATGAAAATAAATATGTGTTTGAATACATGGCTTCACATGCGAAAAATAAAATAAAATAAAAATATCATAATATTCATTCAAAGCACATTGCTTTGCTAATAAACCTAATACTAATCTAAACTATATTTCCTATACAAATTAAAATTGTGCAGGGAGAGGACAGAGCCGTACTACTGGCCTTTTGAACGTTCCGGACGCAGTTCTCACGACTGCAACCCGGATGACGCCATCAGGTCCAGGAAACACCTCCTCAATCTTACCCAATGGTGGCACATCATCCAAATGTATAAGCACAACTGTGCCCACTCGCACAGGATTTTCTGACGAACACCATTTTTGTCTTGCTTGTAAGGTGTGTAAATACTCCAACCTCCATTTCTTCCAAAAAGATTGAACTAGGTTGTCCAATAAATGTTTACGCGTTAATAAATTGGGACACGTAGTTAATACATCTTCTGCAGGAAGAAATTGTAGAGGGGTTGTCATCAGAAAATGAGCGGGTGTCAGAATTTCTAGACTAGGATCTTCTGACATTAAACCCAACGGGCGGCAATTCATTATTGCTTCGATTTGCGTAAGTACCGTCATTAATTCCTCATATGTCAGCAATTGCTTTCCAATCACTCTATATAAGTGCGCTTTAAGTGACTTTATTTGGGATTCCCAACAACCCCCAAAATGAGGTGCATTGGGTGGAATCATTTTCCACGTAATTCTTTTCTAGAGCAATTCGTCCCTTAATGCGGTTTGCAAAGTGTCGGACATCACGTTACTATATATTTCGTTTAATCGTGCCTTTGCACCAACGAAATTTGTCCCATTATCAGAATACATACATGACACAGGCCCTCGTCGCGAGAGGAAACGTTTAAAAGCGGCTAAAAAACTATCTGTTGAAAGATCAGAGACAAGTTCGATATGAACAGCTCTCGTAGAAAGACAGCTAAAGAGGCATATATAAGCTTTCTGAGAACGTTGACCTCGACGTCTAGTTAATGTAATGTTAATCGGGCCGGCGAAGTCTACACCGGTGTGTATAAAGCTTTAGTAACCTCTTGAACTCTGTACGAAGGCAAATCTGCCATTTTAGGGAGCGGACCTTTCGGTTTTATACGGAAACAAGCATTACATTTTCTTATTCTTGTTCTAATAACATTACGAGCGGAAATTATCCAATATTTTTGTTAAATTAGGGAATTCAGTAAATTTGCTCCAGTGTGGCAATTTTGTTCATGATAATGATCAATTAAAAGATTAACTAAATGATCCGATTTTGGTAGAAGTACAGGGTGCCTTGCATCAAATGGCAAATCTGAATTTGATAACCTGCCTCCTATGCGGATAAGATCATGGTTGTCTACAAATAAATCAAGCCTTTTATAAGGTACAGGTAGAGAATTTCCCTTTAAAAGGGCGGAGTATTCTTGAGCAAAATAATGCTGTTGAACAGAAAACAATAAGTAACGTTCTGCTAGATTCAAATGATTAACTTCCATATATTTTGAATGCGGTAATTTTCGAGCAAAGCGCAATACATATACTACTGCGTGAAGCAATTTGTTCCAAGAGGAAACTCGAAGGACCAGCGGGTATAAAACAGGCGGTTGTTTTAAGATTGAAGACAAAAATTTCGAATTAAACTCGGGAATTTCTGAAGATGCGGAAGGAACAAATGGGTTTATAGGCCACGAATCGGGTTGTTTATTCAACCAACTAGGTCCGTGCCACCATAGATCGTGTACTAGCAGTTGCGAAGGCAAAATACCTCGAGATAAACAATCGCTAGGATTTTCTATCCCGGGTATGTGATAAAAATGTTCGCAATCAAGATTTTCCTGAATTTTAGCTACTCGATTGGATACAAATATGGACCATCTATGTGGAGACGATTTGATCCAACATAAGGCAATCATTGAGTCGCTAAATGCGTATATGTTATTTATAGAGTAAAGCGGGTTAAAAGAATCATATGCAAATCTAACTAATTTAGAGAGTAATAAGGCTGCGCACAGCTCTAAGCGAGCTAATGATACAATCTTTAACGGGGCGACCTTTGATTTGGAACATACCAAATAGATAGATGTGTTACCTTGAGCATCCGTAACGTGTAAATAAACAACACAGCCATATGCTTTTAAGCTTGCGTCACAAAAGGCGACTATATTTACCGTACAACCTGAAGCTATATTTAAGTGACGAGGGATTTTTAAATTTGATAATAAAGGCAATTCTTTAATCAAATTTTGATAAGCAGTTATTATGTCATCAGGAGGTAACTCATCCCAATCTATATTGGCATTCCATAGTGATTTGATAAGTAGTTTAGCATATAATATTACTGGAGACACCATACCTAAAATATCAAATAATCTTGCTACAACTGACAAGATGTTTCTCTTAGAACATTGCTCGATACACGTCTTCTTCTGGAAGCCACATCAATCCAAGAATTTTAAGATCAGTTTTAGTGTCCGTAAAATTTACTGGATCACAATTCTGAGGTGGTAATTCCGCTAGAAGCTCCTTTGAATTGCTTGAAAATTTAACCAATTCAAAGTCCCCAGCTGCGAAAAATGAAATTAATTCTTTTATTAGGTTTATTGCCTCTTTTTCCCCAGAACTAGCAGGGACCGACTTTACTAAGTCGTCCATATAAAAATCGGATGTTGCAACAATTGCGGCGTTGGGAAAAGATTGCTGTTCATCGGAAGCAAGTTCACGTATGGTACGCATTGCCAGATACGGACTTGCCTTCAATCCAAATGGAACAGAATTAAATTGAAAGGTGCGAATTTCTTCATCAGTATTGAAGCGATATAATATCCTTTGATATTTTTGGTGTTCTTCCGTAACCCCTATTCTCAAATACATTTGTCGTATATCCGCTGTTATTGCCACGACGAAAAGACGAAACCTAAGTAGAAGCAAAAACAGATCTTTTTGCATATTAGATCCTACGAATAAAATATCATTAAGCGATAAACCAGAATGGGATTTTGCACTAGCGTCTAACACTATCCTAACCTTTGAAGTAGCCTTATCTTGGCGGATAATTGCGTGATGTGGTATATAATATCCATCCTCC
>JADDOH010006047.1:0-63479 GCA_016648135.1 Agrypnia vestita | reverse complement strand
GTTATTATTTTTACGGCTATCCGTATTCGTTTCTTTACAGCCATTGTATCAATCCCTAAAAAAACAAGGACAGACAGACATACAGGTCTTGGACAGACTGCATAATAGAACCAGTAAGCAGATAAGGCCGTCTCTCGTTTAATGCACTTTCGTTTAATTTTTTACATTTAATTAAAACAAGCGATAAAAACTCTACGCTGCATTTTCCTTGGCGTTCTTGAGATCTCATACATATGCGTGATCTTTATTGTTCGATATTGCATCTCCAGTGGCAAAATGTTTTAAGTCAGCACCTGTCCATACGGCACCTTGAACTCGCGACTATACTCGTTTTTACTAAGTATGGTAGATTTTAACAGTGTCGTTAAATTTGCGGTTAAAAGTCAATCTCTTTCAAACTGGCCTTCGGTTCATTGTTCCAACAACATAAATATGTAACGTTTTGGCAGTTAAATAGCGTTGAAAAGCTTAAATGTTGAAATGAATTAGGTAGTTATAAAAATGTATTGTAACATTGCCCACATGTCTCAAATGGTTTTTGTATAATAGAAATTACTACTTCTAAATGGTTTCTGCTTTTGTACTTTAATTTGGCTTGTAAATACTCCTCCCATAAGCTCCGAGCTATTGGCTCATATTATGGGGAGTATAATGTCTTTAAAATGTAATAACATAGATTCAATTTATCATAAAAAACATTATTATGTATCTAAAGTATAAATAAATAAATAATTAGTGAGTAAAATTAGTAGGTACACTTTTGCTTATACGTAAAAATTTATATTTATGAAAGACATTTTTAGATATATATTTTTTTATAATTGATTATTTGGCTTTGTAAGTGTGTATGTATTATTTTTAGAACAAAATTTTTCACAAAGAAGTCCTTGTGGGGATTTTAGTAATTTTTTAATGGTTGGACATGGAAGAGTCGTGGCTTTTCGAAAGTGTGAATTTCTAAATAGAGTCAAATCGTATGTTTTGCTGAATAAAATATGCTACGAGTAACTACAGTAACAGTTACCATGGTTACGAGCACGAAGTAATTTTTCGATAATTTCTCCGTCACGTATTTTTTTGAAATTATTCTAATATGAATTTTTTACACGTGAAAAAATCATATATGTATAGCGTGTCTACTGGCTAGTAGCAAAAAATTTGCAGGTGCAGCAAATTTCCTTCTTTGATAATGAGTCGAAAATATTCAAGCAACCATGACAATATTTATGCAGATATGCAATTTATATAAGTTACTGCAATGATATTTCAACTTTTTGCAAAAAAAGTAAGAAACATTGAAAAAACAATGCAAACTTTGATATTGCATATCTCCATAACTTTTGATTGGTCATGGTTGCTTGAACATTTTCGATTCATTATCAAGGCAGAAATCCACTTGTAATTTTTTTGCTACTAGCTATGAGACACCCTGTGTATATACCAGTTTTGCTATCAACAAGATATTCTACATCGATTCATGTTGGGAATTTTCATTGTTTCAAATGCCAACATTTCTGTTTTAATCTCTTCAATATCTGGTTCAGCTGGTTCTGCTCGCAACAGAGTCCTTTATTTAGTTGTGAAAGCTTCTTGAATAGACGATCGCCAATTTAGATACGTTAACAGGAAGGGAATTTTGATTTATATATTAAATTAGGTAGATGAGGAGAGTTTGAAACTGTCTGCTTGTAAGATACAGTCGCACAGATATGGAAGAAGATACGGCCACAGATCCGAGGTAGTTTGTGAATATAGTCGTAGATCGGTAACTATGATAAATTCAAAAACTTTTGATTGATAATTTATATTAGTAAAGCTAGTTAATCAAGGGATTTTGACATTAAGTTTATATTCCTTGATATCCGCAGGACCCGTATCCAGAGACAGATTGCGATATGAGACCAATATCAATCACAATCTTTCAATCTATTTTCAGTTTATTTCAGTTTATTTTTGTACCATGAATGAAAATTCTATTCGAAAGTACACCATTCTGGGAGAGTAAAATTTAGGTAGAAAGTGGGTGATTTTTACAAGGTTTCAAGGTTCATTATTTTTATTTTTTTACTGACACTAATTAAGATACATTTATTTACAAGTACCTACCTACGTGATCTTTTTTTCTGTCTCTAACAAATATGAACCGTGCATTCACGATGGAGTTCAACGAAAATAGACATAACGCGGCCAAAATTTAAAAAAAAATTCCGATAAAATAATAGTTTCATATGTACCTTAATAAGTGCCAATAAAAGAATAAAAAAAATTAATCACCTCATTGTAAAAAATCATCCAATTTCTACATTTTTTTATTCTCCCAGGGTGATGTAACCCCCTTAAGGGTATTATTGATATCAATAGTAGGATGTATTGTTTTTTAAAGTTATATTTTATTCAGGTATGAATTATTAATTTTTACGTAAAAGCAGACCGAATGGAAAAATTAATTAATCTTAATATTGAGAAAAAATGAACCACGACCAAAACTTTAAACCTCGATTCTGAAAAAATCTGAATTATGTAACATACCCACTAATGATATTAGCCAATTACGTACGAAAAATCGCGGGACATTTGCCGGATTTTGAATCTGAAAATTCATGAATAGAAAACCATTTTTTTTTAAATTAACTGTATTCGCTTAAACCTCAAACTAAATATAATAAAATAATACTACAGAAATGTAAAGATCGTGTAATTTGGTGGGGGGGCGTCCCTTGCGTGTTGCCTGAGCCCACGCTGATTATCTACATTTGTAATTCCAGCGTCATACCAGCAAGTTACGGACCGACAGATAAACAACGTAATTATTATATTTAGAAATCTTATAAATGTAAAAAAATATATGTAAATTGCTTAAAAAAACTCAACGTTTTTTATTTAATAAAATTACCAATTTAGGTTGATGATAGTGTTATTATCAAAAATTTATTCAATATGTCTCTCCAAGTGCCATTAATGTAAAAACTTCTAGTCTATTGTCTAATACAGAATTACATCACAATCCAATTTTATTCCGGCTCTACATAATATTTGTTCTCTGCATGCACAATATTTAAAAAAATAGATGCTTTATTGCGCCCTGAAAAAAAAAGTTTTAATATTATATTTCGTAAAATTAAAAATAAAATATTTTTGAACTCCTCTCCGTACCTCGCCGCGACGCCTATCCGTCCCTGCCTATTTTTGCAAAGTTTTGTATATCGCGTTTGATTTGCCGTTTCTGTATGCGGAATCTTTCTCTATAAAACCCGAGAGGTTTTTTTGATTTACTCGAATATCGCTACGAAAAATACTTAAAGAAAATGTCCAATTATTTGGCAAATACGATATGGAAATTTCGCGTGTTGTGTAATATTATTACTGTGGAGGTATTTCTGTACGAAATTTGTTTTTGATTCTCGCGTATGTATAACTGTATTCGAACCGTTTTTATTGCATTGTTGCTGGTCATTTAAACCTTTTGCTTATCCCTTATATATCGTGTAACGAGTTAATCCGGGGAATCGTTGTATCTCCAATATTTAGTCACGCGATGGACACTAGATATTATTTGATTAGCGGCCCTTTGTCGGCACGCAAACGCTTTTGGGGATGGAGACATGCCGCTGTTATATGCTGCTATGTTAATAGCCACGTGGAAAGTAATAAATTATTACATACTCCCAATATACAAGTGTTGGTCGATACCGTCGAACGGAGCCAGTTTGATCAAATTTATTAATTGATCTTGGAATGTATTCTGTACAGAATATTTTGAGTATGTCCAAATTTTTCAAGAACACAATCATCATCATCATCATCATTCTTGGCACTACAACCCTTGGTGGGTCTTGGCCTCCTCAACAATTTTCCTCCACTCATCTCGGTCTAGTGCCAGCTCTCTCCAGCTTCGAAGGTCTAAGGCAGAGATATCTTTGAGGACGTTGTTACTCCATCTTAGTTTTGGCCTTCCTAAGCTCCTTGGCCCTGTTGGCCTTGAGTTTAGCAGGGACTTTGGTGCTTGATGCTCTGGCATTCTCTCCGCATGACCCAGCCACCGAAGTCTTCCCAGTTTTATAAATTTTGTGACGTTTGGCTCCTTAAATAGAGTATAGAACTCATTGTTGTAACGTCTGCGCCAATAACACAATACTGGATTTTATACAAAAATATACAAAAAAAATTGCATTACTGATTGCTCCATTTACTATGTAAGTATATCTTCGTATATGTTAATCAATTAATAAATGAGACTTACAGATAAGGTCGATGTACTCACAGAAAAATAACAGGTGGTGCAATTGGTAGCATGCCTGCCCGGATAGCGAGGTGACCTGGGTTCGAATCTCGTTAGCAGTAAAAATAATTTTGTCATTGATTTGGTGTTTTCTGTATGTCTTTCAAATCGATTAATAAATTTGTTTTTAAATTTCACAGAACTTTGTTTTGAAAAATTGGAACATCACAATAAGAATGGTTTCTTGAATATAATGTATGTGTGTTATATCAAATGTGACCAAAAATTAATCAAAAAGGGTTAATTCTGGCGTCCCTAGCGGTAGTTACAAAAAGGAATTTGTGTCTACCGTTGCAGAAAATGTGGATTGCTCTAAAAATGGATAATATAAGTATGTTAATCAATTAATAAATTAGACTTACAGATAAGGTTGATATATTCACTGAAGAATGCCAGACTGATGTAGTGCAATTGATAGCATACCTGCCCAGAAAGCTAGATGATCTGGGTTCGAATCCTGATTAATAAATTTGGTTTTAAACTCATAATACGTCTGGCTACAGTTTTCCAAGTTTGAATCCTCGTAGAATCTTAATTATTTTTACAATTAAATATACTATTTATTTCAATATTTGCGACATATTTTTTTTATTGAATTTTCTGTATTAATTTACAATATTATAGAACCTATTCTCTAACATCTAAGTTTTAATTCAAAGGTGTCTAGAATAATTATAATTTGTCGGTATTCAAAATCATACATGTGCACAAATACAGGTCTTCGAGAGGTTTTGGAAACGAAACCGCTACTAGTCAATTAACAAAAATAAAAGGTGACGTGACAGAAAATTTTGCGAGTACGTGTTAACTGCTCTTGACTAAATATACAAATATTATAAGAGTTTTTCAGAAGCATTTAAATTTTTAAATATCCGTTATGGTTAAGGAAAGTCTTCAAAAAAAGTATATAAAAAATCACAGTTCATCTTTCGGCAATCTTCTTCATTGGCCTATAATCCGACAACGACATTTAATTCGTGTTTATTCTCTAATTACTCCCTTTATATTAACTCGTGGCGTCTGCTTGCTTGCCGTCGAAAAAAACTTTGGAACGATTTTTGAACCTTTTCTCGTAATTCAATCGAGCTGAAACTTTGCAAGCAGACTTGTGGCGACGATCAAGAAGATCTATCAAATTTTCGTTAAAAAAAAATAATAATTATAGTATAATTTTGGATTTTTCCAATTTTTAACGGTTTTTTCATACAAGTTGTATGGAGATTCCGACGCATATGGTAGACACGAAACCCGAAAATGAGAAAGGGAGTATTGTAAAAACTTGGTTTTTATGGGTTACTTTTTTTACAATACACTTTTCAATTCTCACTCGCCTCAGTACTTGAAATCTAAATTCAAATTTCTGAGTAGTCATGATCTTGCACTCCGTTCAGCTAACAGTACTTCAAAATCTATCCCCATTCACAATACTGAACTCTTCAGCTCCTTGTTCAAAGAGCAGCTGCTAGGCTGTGGAATCAACTACGCACATACATCAAGTATAATAGAATATAAGACTATAACTATCTTCAATAACAGATTTTACCAATTTAACTTTCCCAAAACCCAGTTCAAAACCTTTCTGGTCCTCCGAAAAAATTACCAACTGATAACAAATATGGACATTAAAATGTAAATAATCATGTATGTGTACATAAAGTAAACAAATAAAGCCATGTATTCACTAGGGGACAAATCGAGAAACATTCCGCTCGACATGTCGCATCAACATCTACGCTCATGTTTCGGGGACAATGACGCGGTCAATTGACGTGCACACACCGGGACTCGCATATCTTGTCACGGAAATGTCATCCGATGAGGTTATAGATGACAGCTGCGGTATCACATTTGGCGAAAACGGGGTTCCGCGCAATTCGAAATGTTGTTTTGGGTCGCAATTTCAAATTAACGAGGTTTTACTGTAGTAAATTGAATATTATTAAAAACAAGGTCCTTTTTGCAAATAATTATTGTTTTCCAGACGTCACGGAAATATATCGCCCTATGAGGTTATGATGATAGCCGCGTATCTGTTTATGTTAATGAGTTTATCGAAAATTAAGAGGAGAAAAAAGAGGAGAATGCGAAATTATTAACTGCAAAGAGAAAGAAGGACGGACATTCTATGCGATCTTCGGTCGATACAGCTCGATGAGTTCGAGAACGATTTCGTTTCTCCGCATTGTCATCTTGACAGATACAGCGCATGCGTATTCACTTGTAAACATACCACGTGGTACTGACGCTCCGCAGAATGTTGCAGTGAGTACGCTCGGGTACCGTGCGCATGGCAACGTTGCCATGGCACGTAGAAATGCCGCGCTATGTTGTGCGCGAGGTCGCGGAACAGTGCACGACGTTGCAACGTCACGTAGACTCTATGCCGCGCATGCTGTTGAGGGACAATTTGTCCCCTAGTGAATACATGGCTTAAGTTAATAAAATCAGTTAGAAACAAAAGGAAAAATAAAAATCAAAGTGGATGGTTAACTTTCCAGGAAAATACCAACGATGACAGGAATCAGACAGGGTGATAGTCTTAGTCCATTTTTGTTCAACTTGATTATTGGACTCGGATACAGGATGGGAGATAGAATCATTAATGTTGCATGTAACGCTGATGATGCTACTATGGCCGAAAACGAAGATGACTTACAGATAATGCTTTACAAGTTCCATCTTGCATGCAGAAAGTACAACATGATCATTTCAGTCGAGAAAACTAAGTGTCTTACAATATCTAGGCAACTTCGAAAATGTAAACTGGTTTTAGACAATAAACGTACAGAACAGGTTATGACACCCCAAGGTATAGATAGCTACAGCGATCTGTATAGCGAAGTCAAAGAGCAGACAAACAAAGTAGCGATTATCTCCGGATGCTAAAGAGACACTGCATGGGCCATTACGAATATGCTGGTGGAAAGCAATGTCAGTATAGAACATCCATAAGACCTATCATATGGTGTCGAAGCAAGAGCGGACACGGTGAGAACTAAACACCTTCTCAGAACTACCAAGATGAAGACCCTAAGACCCATTGCGGGCAAGACCCTCAGAGACAGAGTATCCAACGCGGAAATCTGCAGAACACGTGACATACAAGACATTGTACAATGGTGCAGGCAGAGAAGGCGAATCTAGAGGAACCTTGTCGAGAGAATGGACCTGACAAGACTTCCCGGAGCCGTGATGCGCGGGATACCAGAGGAGCGCCAACCACCAGGGAGACCACCAAAGAGATGGAGAGAGAGCTGGACGTCCTCGTTACAAGACTAGGACTGACATAGGACAAGACAGGTCAAGTATCTAATAAAGGAAGAAGAAGTTAGAAACATATCTAAATTTAGTCAATTTGATAGTGGTTGCTTTATTTCTAAACGCTCCATTTGTCGATTATATTTCGCATTATTTTGAGAAAATTTGTAACTCGAGATGGTGGATTGGAGCCTAAACAGATCCTCTGTTTGTTAACAATACTAATGCTCATCTGTTTTCTCATGCTTTTGTTTAGGTTGGACTAATTGTTATCCATAAGTTTACGGTTAGCAATTAGTCTCGTCTTTCGAGTGAGTACCTAAATGGAGGCGATCCGCTGCTTGATGCATTCAATGCTATCATTAAATACATCGACATGATCGCTCAGTTCATTTAGGAGTTGTTGTTGTTGTTGAGTTGTGCTTATTCATTATATCCGTTATGCATTTTGGGACATGAAATAGCGCGTGACCTCGATTTCGCAAATAATTATTTGGTACAAACAGGGCATAATTCTCTAGCATCGTCAGCGTCAATTTTATTTCTTAAAATTTTAACCCCCAACTTGTCTAGGCCCTCCTGTCTGCGCTACTCGAGGCTGCGTTAGTTGCATTCCCTCAGCAGTACTTCATGGTTCATAAATGTAGGATATTCTCCTGTTCTGCGCATGTATAATTAGCGCAAGAATTTCTTTTGAATCTGCTCAATCATGTCGACGTATTTCCTTTGGTGTGGGCTCCACACTGCCATTCCATATTCCAATTTTGAACGAATGATGAAATTGTACATTTGCTCGATGCACTTCTCATTCGAAAATCCTTTTGATATATGTGTTACGAAACCTAAAAGCTTCTAACACGTTGTAACTAGTTTGTTTATGTGTCTTGAGAAAGTCAGTCTGGCATCAAAGACAATACCGAGATCGTTGATCTCAGCAACGCGTGAAATTTTTTCTTTATTGATCGTATAATCCTCAGGGGGACATCATTAATCTAGATATATTATAGATGTCCCATAGAGATGAAGCTTTATTTTGAATATGGAAGAGTAGGTATGAATCTTTTTTTGGGTGTTCATAGGGCTTACGATAGGTACGTTCGATAGGTCGTAAGCCCTATGAACACCCAAAAAATACTTACATACCTACTTTCCCATATAAAAAATACAGCTTTGTGAGATATATAGCTCTATGAGACATCTATAATAATCTTCATTAATTATGTTTCCCCCGGGATAAAATCCAGTACTGCGTACTTGGAAAATTTGGACACACTCAAAATATTCTGAATATTAAAAACTGATTTAAAAAAGAGCTAAAAATTGAAATAATTTTCAGGCGTATTCTAGTGTAATGTTAATAATTCTGAAAAATATCACACACATAAAAAGGATATTACTTTAAAAAACTCCAATTAAAAATATAGATACCTCATTGTCAATAGTGACATCTGTATTGGATTATGGGTGTGAAAAAGCTTTTGACTGCAGGTGGCGGTAGTAAAAATACAACCCACATACGAAACAAGTTGTGTGAGTTAAATATATATGCAAAAATTTGATAGATGTGGTAAGTTTATCATGGGTGGAAATGGTGAACGTTACATTGTGTAAAGTGATAACTTAAGCCAAGCATACGATACGTCGTAAGCCTTATGAACATCCAAAAAAAGACTTCCATACCAACTTTCCCATACGAAAAATATAGCTATGAGATATCTATAATATATCTTGGTCTCTTCTGTACCTACATTACAAAATTATTAAATTGTTATAATTTTGCATGTACTAATGAAATTTAATGTGTAATTTTGTAATGTAATGTGATATTGAATTATGTAAAAACATTACAAAATCGTTTCACAAATTCCAATCGTTTGAGCTTCCAAATATCGGTAGCTGCCAACATCTCGGTTGTTTTTATGCGCTGGCTTTCATAACTCGGTGTCAGGTGATGATGGTGATAGATAACTAAATATTAGATGTCGATCTAAGGTAATAAAATGATTTTAAAAAGTTACGTACCTCAGAACAGATATTTCTATATATCTATCGAGGTAGGTAGTGGCCGAGAGGCTTGTTACATATCATCCTATATTTAAATGAATTATGTGTGTATGTACCAAGTAACAATTTTTTTCTGTCTAATAAACGCCGATTTATCGGTAATGAAATTGAAATTGATTTTAGGTTGTAGTCAATTAAAATTTTTGTATAGTTTATCGAATGGTCATACACATATTGTTATAAATAATATTCAATATATAGCTACATTCTCATTGAAACTTTATCATGTTTGAACTTGTAACTTGATTATGTTAGAAATTGTACATTTCTTTGATTTAAATGTTATGTAAATATTTTATATAAAAAACATTAATTTTATACAAGTATGTAAATGGTGCTTTCGTACAGTGTAATAAAAAAAATATATTGCATCAGTATGGACTAACCGACACTTTTTTTTCCATTTTTTAATATAAGACAGTCAAATACATTAATAAAAGAATAACTGGTAAAATTATACACACTTTAGGGCTATTTCGTAGTCCTGTTTATTCAGGTTGTATGTTGTAGGCTTCCAATTATTATGGGTAGCGATAATCAATAAATCCTCCTTTCTCATAATTTTGACGGCTTTTTCTTTAGACAGTACAAAAAAGTATTTAAAAATTATTAGTCCAGTCAATCATAAAAAACGAATGAATGTATTGTATAAACGAAAATATCTTAATTGAACAGAAAACAAATACAATTATGTGAAAGACATTCATAAACCATCCATAATAATTTGAATAGGTAAGTATTAAGTTTTAAAACAAAACATCGAACACATGAAATTTGAAAATATTTAAGTTAACTTCAAAATCAACTTGATAAACACAACCACGTAATATTATAAGAATCGAAAATTATCCTTAGATTCATTTTTAGTACTACCGATCATTGTTTAAAAAAATCTGCACTGAAATAATTATTAGTTAAATTTTGAAACGTGAGTAATGATCAAATTAGCCCCTGTGTTCAAAAGAACTTACGTTTCTTTTGACAGTACGTTCTAAAAAATAATTCGGTTCGCAGCTGCGATGAAGCGTTAATATTAATGTAATTCTATGTAATATCATCTCTGTCTCTCGACTTATTTTCGTCAAATTATAAGGGTCTCGCAGACATTAAAATGTAAATATTTTCAAATTTATGAATTCTGTTTTATTGCATTGTAAATTTTTAATTCCAATTCAGATTGATACACTTATTGTTTTATTACTATCGTTGGCGGTTTCAAAGGATCCTTATTAATTGAAGGCTCTTTTTTAATTCGCGATTTAAATGATAAACCATTGATCATGTAATAGGCTCTCTGAAAAATGATCCAATTAATCAGTATAAACGATTCACTTTATCATTTTGTATCTACTACAAATTTATTTTTGAATTTGCGTGTAATATTATTCGCTCGGTTGTCGATTGCGTCAAGGTAATTCATTTAATTTTCCCACGTGGAAAATTCTCCCTTATAAACACAAAACAGTACAGTTTCCTGCCCACTTAATTTTTACAAACTCCAGGGAAAAAAACCACGCTGAAGTTTCGCATTTTTTTCGTTGTAGCGGGTAAAAAAATGTCGATGGGGAAACGTTGCCTTCCTTTGTTTCCCTTTACCCAATTACATAGAGTGGCGACAGGAATTCGGGACCCGCGAGAAGGGCGAACCTCGTGCCCAAGAAAAACAAGCGGAGTGAGTTTCTGATTGAAAAATTCGAGCATCCACGAGCCGCACATTCTCGAGGAGGGCCGAGGGCCACTTTCCGAAGGACTCGGCTTTTTGCTGACTGCCGTCAAAAATGCATGTGAGTGGCCACTTCGTGATCGAGGCCTCAGTGGCGGTTCGTTCGCGATACTTTTTTCACAGCTTTCATTTGTGCTCAAATAGTGGGAAGTACCCGTTTGTAGTGGACGATACTAGAAGTTGAGGGCCAATCCACGAAGACTAAAAAACTTCTGGTAAAAACCGTGTAAGAAGGTACAAAAATTATGTCAAGATTGCCTATAAATAGTATATGTGGGGTATAAAAACTAAGGCTGCAGTATCCAAAAAATTTTAATGTTTTGAATGTAGTCACCGAGGATTAATAATTTAAAATGTACTGAATGAAAAGGAAATTGATCAATGGCACATTGTTTACTGTTACATGGTGGACACCTCTTTAGGACAGCGTTGTGTCGTATAATGCTAATAGTAGTCGCGCACAATTTATTTTATTTTTTATATATTATTAATAATAGTCCCTTCGTCATTTTTACTACTAACGATCATTGTTTAAAAAAATCTGCACTGAAATAATTATTAGTTAAATTTTGAAACGTGAGTAATGATCAAATTAGCCCCTGTGTTCAAAAGAACTTACGTTTCTTTTGACAGTACGTTCTAAAAAATAATTCGGTTCGCAGCTGCGATGAAGCGTTAATATTAATGTAATCCTATGTAATATCATCTCTGTCTCTCGACTTATTTTCGTCAAATTATAAGGGTCTCGCAGACATTAAAATGTAAATATTTTCAAATTTATGAATTCTGTTTTATTGCACTGTAAATTTTTAATTCCAATTCAGATTGATACACTTATTGTTTTATTACTATCGTTGGCGGTTTCAAAGGATGCTGAAACCTGTCGATTATTAATATAAATATTGTTACCACTAAATCATTTTGCAGTTATTGAAAAACATAAATTATTTCATTAAATTTATATCTATTTTTTCACATTTAAACGTGAGAATTTCTTATAAAAATTGATAAATAATATAATAAAATAAATTAGTATAAACATAAACATACAGCAGTACTATATAAAATGTAAAAATAATTCAATTGAATTCTCTAAAATGTGTTGATGTTTTAATTAAACAGATACCACTTTGTGTCACGTTTCGATGGCCGTATCTGAAAGCGTTTTCAGTACTGTTTCGTATAAATGACAATTGTTTATATCGGCGCTAAAAATGTCAATATTTAGCCCGAGTATCTTTCGAAGATATCCTGGTCGGCTTCACGAGCCGGACTGCTAATACATTTAACCCTTCTGGCATGAATGTCGACTTAATCAGGTGGTCAGCGTTGATGGTATCACTATCCCCGGGTTGATTAACGGCCAGATTTGTTGATTCGATGCGACAAAGCCAACATCGGCTCGCTTTGGTAATTTCCTTTTCTGGCGTTGCGGGTTTCCTGCGACCAACAATAAGTTTGCCGAATGGCTGTGCGCACATTAATTTTTAGATGGGTTTTAGTTTTGTGTTTCACAAAACATTTTGTTATTTCGCTGGGGTTTCACGATATCCGAGTAAATGGCACATTATTCTGCTGTATATTTTTGTCTCGTATTGTATTGCGATCGATGTATGTTATTCGCCAATGAAGTAAGTTCTGTCTAATGTTAACCGTGCTTTGTATTTTTAGTTTATTTTTAATATCAACAGTTTGTTAATGATCCTGACATACAGAGTTATTTAGAAAACATCAGTAACCTCGCAGGATTATATTCCTGTTTTAATTATGAGTCGAAAATGTTCAAACAACCATGACCTAATCATGGAGATAGGATCAAGTTTGCATTTTTTCTCTCTCAATATTTCTGACTTATTTAACGTTAGACTATCATTACAGTAACTTATGTCGAATATGAAAAATTCATTCCCTCTAATACAAGTCAAATAAAATGATAAAAACCTTTCGATTCCAATTGGAATTTCTGCAGGGTTTGTAGGTATCATTTTAAATAAATGAATTTTTCGTAATCGATGTAAGTTACGTTTTGTGAAAAATAAATCATCATTATTGAAAAAATAATGCAAACTTTGATATAGCACAACTCCATAACTATTCATATTATTAGGTCATGGCTGCTTCAACATTTTCGACTCATAATCAAGGCAGGAATATAGGTTTTAAAAAAAAAATTTTTTTTCATGTACTTAATATAATATTTTTCAAATTATGTTTCTGATGCGCTGTTTCATATCACAGAGAGAAGAGAGTTTCACACCTGCCACCGCAAATGCCCGTTCGCTAAAGTACAATTCAAATAATTTATATCGCCAGTCACAAAGTTAGTCAGAAATGATGTAAAGAAATATTCATTTTAATTACATCTGCTCAAACTAGTAGTTGGTTCGAAAAAATAAATTAATTGAGTGCGTTTTTTATATCTTGTACCAAATTATACCTGCTTATTTTTATGTACCTATATACGAATTTCGTAAATCAAGTCCTGTTATAATCAACGATATCTATCCAGGACATTCAATCATATCTTGCAGTTTATGTCTTTATTATCCGATCACATTCACCTCAGTTTTTCCCTTGGTCTGAATTCTTTTGGACTGGACTTTCTTCTTCCTGTAGGATTGTATGTACATGCTCCACCCACCAAAACCTGCTTACTTTTCCTTTTCCCAAGAACTTTTGGAGTCGTTCAGCGCTCGAAATTTATTATAAATTTATTCCATATGCGAGCACCTTGAGGACGTTATTTTTGGATGTGTTCAGCTCAGCGCACTCTGTCGATTTTTAGTGTAGCAAAGATAATTTATTTATTTTATTTAAGAAAAAATAGCGCCACAACAGGCCACGAAGGCCAATTACTGTAACGAAATAACATAACATAACACACAGGTTTGAGAAAATTACATAGATGTATTGTGACCTCACTAGGAATCGAACCTGAAGTCTCCAGTATGATAAGCCTGTGTCGTGTCCACTAGATTACGTGGGCCGTCGTACCAAACTTGTGATTCACGGTTCCACCGGATAGCTCCAAATAATTTTCCTACCTTACTACACCACATAACAATAGCAAGGAGTATCTTTTAACACCAGACAAACAGTAGTAAAATTATTTTACTATCTACCTTGACCTTGTATGATGGCAAACCAGAGTACCGGGTCACTATTGGACCCCTTGCTCTTTCATCGAATGTAATAGTGAAGGGGTTTCTTTACTTCACTTAGAAAAAAGGTGATAGAAAAAAAGGGGGGGGGGGGTTACTGAATTCATGGCTCAGGGTTGCTGCTGCGATGACGCAGGGGGGGGGGCACGGGGGGGGGAGCCCCCAGGAGGACCATCTTGGGTCTCCTAATTCTTGCTGGAATATTCTCGTCGTAGAGCGACAGAGTGTTGATTGTTGGGTTAGGTTAGGTTAGGTTAGGTTAGGTTAGGTTAGGTTAGGTTAGGTTAGGTTAGGTTAGGTTAGGTTAGGTTAGGTTAGGTTAGGTTAGGTTAGGTTAGGTTAGGTTAGGTTAGGTTAGGAGTTAGGGTTAGGTTAGGGTGGGAGGAGATGCCTGCATAAAAACGCTTGGCCATGTCTCGGATGAAGTCTTGTATAGGCGGGATGCCTGAATCGTGGTGCAGTTGTGTGATCCTTATGCAACGCGGCGCATTCAGGGCTAGTCGAATGGCCTTGTTTTGGAGGATCTGTAGTCTGTTTGTGTGTGTGCGTGCAGCGTGACCCCGGATGGGGGTTGCATATGTCATGATAGGCCGTATTATGGCCTTGTAAAGTAGGAGCTTGTTATCTATGGCCAGTGCGCTACGCCGGCTCATAAGTGGGTAAATGGCGTGAAGTGCTCGTGTCGCAGCTTCAGTGATATTTTGTATGTGGGTGCGGAAGGTGAGTTTGGAGTCGAGAGTGACTCCAAGATATTTGATTTGGTTTTTCCAAGGGATTTTTTGACCAAACATTTTTATGCTGGGCTTGTGGATGATGCGAGGACTGCGAGTGAATAGTGTCACTGCGCTTTTTGACGGGTATTTTACTATCTATATCTTAGGAACATACTGTAGAAACTCGTTTTTTTACATAAAAAATATGAAAGAAAAATTGACGTGTATGACAATTTTTTATTTCATTTTGACTATTTGACAAGGGAAGCAAGACTAGCGCTACATGATGGCGTTGTAGTGCCAACTTTAATGGAAATGCCTGGAATTGGCAAAAAAGGAATGAAAGTAGACTGAATTCCGTGAAAATGCGATCACCAAGGCGCTTGTATGGAAAATATTTGGTCGATAGAGTGAGGAATGAACAAATCAGAAGTGAATGTAATGCTGGCTGTAGAGTGGTAGATAGAATAAAGAAAGGAGTGCTGAGATGGTTTGGTCATGTAGAACGTATGAGCGAGGAAAGGATGGTTAAAAAAATATATAGTGCAAGTGTTGAAGGTAACAGGAATAGAGGGCATGCGCGAAAGACATGGCATGATCCGATTCTACTATTACTAGTATTGGACGATGGCCCTGTAAAAAGCCTCAAAAACCGTAGAGCATGCATACGTGAGAAGATGTATGAATGTAGCCGAAGCAAAAGTAATGTGCCAAGAAAGAGGAATATGGCGTGCTATCCTATCTGCCTACCCCTGCGGGGAAACGGCGTGATGGTTAATTAGTTAAGTTGTAAATAGAATTTAAATATTTAAAAATAAATAATAATAAGATAAATATTAAATATACTATATTTTTTCAGTACGAAGTTTTTTCACTTGGATTATTTTCTTGGCAGTTGAAATTGTTTATGATGGACCTAAAAAAGTAGCGCTTTTTATGTGGTACAATATTATAATACTTTGATTTTTTACTTTGAGTAAGATAATGAAATTATCAAATAATTTCACTATATTGTACTGGCAAAAATTCACACAATTTGAGTTAGATCCATATTCGGAAATCGTGAAAAAATATTTCACCAAGATAGTTATTTCAGTTAGCAAACAACCGTGAAAACTCAATATGCGGGTCATTAATCTTTTTGTTTCAACGAATCACAGTACTTGAGAAGTATCGGCACGGCATTGAGTCGCGCAAAATTTCAACCATTTATCAAAATTATCGAATTCCGCCACGGCACACGTGACCCGAAAATAACTTTTCATTTCAAGGACCGCCGATTGAATAACTAATTTTCCGCAATTTGTCATATTTTTTGGTCTGCTCGGATATTGTTTTTGCTGCCGAGAGCATTAATTTTATTTACAGAAGCTTATCCACTTAAATATGCCTATTCGTATTTCTCCTTATTTTCACTTCTAAAATCCTGTATCTCTGAGTAACAATACGGTCGCGGTAAAATCCTATAAAAATAAATTTTTCGTATTCTTTATAATTCATATAATAAATGATGCAAAACATATAAATTAATATAAAAATTTAAAATATTGGTTTTCAGGCCTATTCTAGTAGATATATTTAATAATTCGAAAGAATAGCATATATACGTTAAAAGGAATATTACTAAAAAACACTAAAAACTTAAAAAAAAAATATAGAGGTATCATTACCAGTTAAGAAAGCTTTGTATACTACTAATTTGTTAATGAGAAAAATCAACAGATGTCTCTAGCAGAGACCATAGTAATTAATATATGAAAGAATCTTGATTCGAACATATATTATATAGAACATTTTAAAAATGTGATGATGTGTGGATGTTCTTACGATGGAATTGGTGAACGTTGCATTGTGTAGAGTGATCACTTAATCCAGCTCATACTGTAAGCCCTGCGCCATCATATAAGAGACTTCCATCCGCTTTTTTCATATATAAATTAGCTTCGTCTCTATGAGACTTCTATAATTTATCCTTAATTAATTCATCTAAAACTAACTATACCACGTACCTATATATTATAATAAGGAATAAGAACTGTGGCTCCCTCATCAGACTCACGAGCTTCTCTTTACTGTATTTGTACCATAAATTAAATAAATTAAAAAAACTATAATAATCATATTTTAAAAATTTATTTTCAAAGTAAATCTGCACAACTTATTTGCAGTTAACTGAGGGTAAAGTTATTTAACTGTTTATACAATCATCTTTAGTTTTTATCTCATCATATTCAAACTATCATTAAATTTGATCTGAAACTCACCTTAATTTAATGTGTAAACCATCTTGATTCGCCGAATTGTTTCAAAATGGTGGCCGCTGAAAAACTTTTAAACAATTCGTAACTCCATTATTTAGAGAAAAAAGGAAAAACTTTCTTCATTCTTCTTCTCGTGCTTTATTCCAACCATTTTTTTAAAATTACTAATCTTTAATTCATATTGGATCCAAAGAAAAGTTAAAATACACAGCTGAAACTTACCGGTGAATGAAATTTTTTGAATTTCGGATGGATTTATTATTTTAAGGGGGAACCCTTTAATACCTACGAGCGCGAAAAAGGCAATATTTGTGATTTTTTAAAAGAATTTCTGTATAAATGATGGTATTAGTATCATTTTTACATGAAAGTACATACTTATAAGAATACTTTAAATTTTTTTTGTGAAAAAATATTCACCATTGGCGGAAAATTCTTGGGTTTTGTCGACTGCCGAAAAAAAGATCCTCCGCGGTGACCACTCCCATTTCATCTGTAATCATCAGAATAAAAAGAAACAAAAAGATAATCAAAACTGACAGTATAATTTAGTCTTTGACGTAGAGGTTTTTGAAAATATAGATTTTTGACAAAATGGCGGGCGTTTGAAATTAAAATTGCGTTTTTTAGGAACAAATTCGGTTTTATTACGCCGATAAAAAAATCAGTCACTTAAAAAATCCTACGACAAAGACTAGTTAAGTATGACCAATAGAATAACCAATAGAAATTTCAAGTTCATCGGTTCAGTGCGCAGTTGCCGAGATATTTTTGTCACCGATTTTCAAAACATGGTTTTGTAGTAAAACGCGTTTGAAAATTGAGCAATGAATAAATCGCTAAATCTTTCAACTTATATAAAATCATCGATTCCATGTCCATAAAATAAGTCCTCCAACTTGCTTAAAATTCCCATATCATCGAGCACTCTTCCCGAACATAATAGAAACAGGTCTTACGTTTTTTCACCAGACATTTTTAAGACCTCAAGCTTTAAGAAAATGCAAAAAATTAAAAATCGATTTTTTCGAATTGTCTAGGTAGGTATTCCCCCTTAAGATAAATTAATATAATTTTATTGAAATATTACGGTGCCTTTGGCAAAATACTTTTAAATAATGTACAATAATAATACAAGTCTTTCAAACTTATATTTTTATAAATTTATTTATAAACTTAATCCTTATTTTTCTGTGCCATTTTATTGAATTTCCCATTTTAAATGTCGTGTCATGTTTTCATTTATTTCCCATTTTCGTTTGTTCTTCCGGAGGCTTAACTCTTCTTGTCCTCGTTTCGTTTTGGCATGAGTTTTGAAAACAAATTTTCTGAAGGTTTTTGTGGAAACCGGTCCCAAACATAAATAATCATATCTAAATATTTCTGCTCAGCGGCGACCGACAGACGATCGCCGTTTTTGTTCGTTCGTTCGCCTCCGATATCCAGATGCAACCAGCAACTAAATAGATCAGTGGATATCGTGGAAGTGGGGAGATGTATTCAATGCTTTAACTTTTTCTTGCGCGTTTTATTTTACTATAAGCCTCAATATTAATTAGTGTTGTAATTTATTAACAAGTTCAATTCCGCTAGCTTTTTACTGGGTTAGTTCTAATTTCATAGCGCAAGCTGAACGTGTGCAGAAGAAATATGCTACAATACAGAAACTAGGTGAAACCCGTCAAAAATTACAGTAATTTTACATGCTGGTTCCGACGGTAATAACGACTTTTATCAAAACATTTGAACCTTTTTTTATATTTCCCCTGCCGGCAGTTATGTACTATTCTAAACCTTGGCTATTGGGCGGTTAAGTCCTACATGTACTATATTTTTTGACGGGTAATGTAGGCTCGGCGATACTAACATCGCTATCGTTCAAGCCCCATCTCCTACAGTTTAATTCAGTTTTTTTAGCCGTGAATTCGAACGAAATTACGGACGTTACACGAAGTTACAGGGACAGACAGACAGACAGACTGACGGACGGACGGAAAGGCAACGAAATTATTATGTTTGATGATAACTAACTTACTGACCTGCTTATCATCTCGATTATAGCATGTTACACTCTATTGAATTGGCATAGCTCTTACTTTGTTCATTTTCGTACAGCTCTCATACACACTCGTTTGTTGAAGTTTCGAACTGGGCCGCCCTTCAATAGCTGATCTACTTAATCTATCAGGTCTTCTCGGGGTGTATATAATACCCCTTGTCTGTGAGATGTTTGTATTAAAACAATCTCTGAGATAGGGATTTTATACACACCGTATACAGATCAAGTCTCAGAGATTCGAGTACCGCCATTTAATTCTCGTCTCATTTCCGCCTTGTTTTACGTTTTCATTAACCGTATAGATGAATTTGAATATAATACATCTAGCGGTTAAAACAATGTATGTAATATAAATAAATGTTTATAATTTCGTAATCTTCTGTTTGTTTCTACTATTCACAATAATTATTTGGTTTCAGGTGACGTTTAGGCGCACATTGTCAAGGCTGTCAAATTGAACGCTGTATACACGCCTACTAATCTAAAGCGGTGAGTTTATCTCCAGATTTAAATGTCAAGACGTTTCCACGGTACTGAGATTAATCTCAAAACCTCTGAGACTTATCTCACCGTGTCTCATTTCATGTTTTCTTTGTTTTGACATTTTCTTTTCTTAAATTTGATGTCTGTTTAACGTTTGAGGCGTAATCTCGCGCAATTTGTACGTGTTTGAAGTGTATAATATACTGAATGTCGATAACAGTATTGGCGTTAAATACATTACATTGGGTACATGAACATATTTCACAGCTCATTGTAATATTTTTTTCATATTCTTTGTGCCGTTTTAATTTCTACTCTGTTAATTTTAATTTCTACGTTAAATATGTGGTTTTGGAAAAACTTACTGTTTGGTTCGTTATCCGTAATTTTTCTTTTTTTTCTTTCTAGTTTTTTATTCGTCATTTGTCGTGTCGTATATCTGTGTTGTATTTGTGTTTTAAATCTCTCCATCGCGTATTCTTCCAGTGTCAGTTAGTATTGTTAGTAATGAAGTTGGTTTTGTATCAGTAAGATTTCACACATTTTAAATAGGTTACAGGGATGGTCCTTACATGCTTTTTTTTGTTTTTTATTTGCCATAGTTATAATAATACTTTATTATTGTTGTTGCTTCACATTGTTTCGAAAGTTTGTCCGTAAATGTTTAAGCCATCCAATCCAAATAAACATATCCAATCGACAGCGTCCTAAGGCGAGCCATTTTTGGAAACTTTACAATATCTGTCTAACTCCACCACTACGGGACCGGGATCCCTCGATTCTATTTCGCAACATCAGTATACACTTCCTTGTGTCTTGAAATTAATGGCGAAATAAAATAAGTAAAAAAATGAAACGTTTTGTTGGCCGCTAAGATATTTTTTCGGTTCTTGGATTATTCAGCAGTGTCGTTGTCGTCCTAAGTATACCCATTCGTATATTATGTAAAAAATCATTTTATTTTTTAAATTGGTGATATCTTCAACATCTATCTGCCTGTATGCTTTTTTGTGTTTTGGTTGAGGATCCCTGGCCAGCAAGTAGTTCGACGAGGTTTGGTTGTGAGGTCGTATCGCTGTTCTTGGTGACTAATTCTTTGATTTTTTGCTACGTTTATATCCACTTTATAAATATTGATTTGCCTTCGGATGGATGCCTTTGAAGATGAACATATTTTATGACGTACGAAGCCATTGTCTGTTGGAAGGTCTCTTTAATTATCAAATCTGTGAGTCTTTTTTGATTCGAGTGTATAAAATTTTGTTGTAACAATCGCTGTAGCATTTTATTGCGCATTGTATACTTTTATTACCAGATATTGTATCATTATTTTGTTGTTAATTTACCTTGCCATATTTTCGCATTTTATTGACTTGGGGTCGTGAGATGATCTTTTTTTTATAAACAGTATTTTTTTATATACTGTTAACTACACGGGTTTCAAAAGGAAACACTCTCATAGCCGTTGCTAATAAATAATAACAATAGTTTTTTTATGTTTTAAAAGTATTTTACACAAATTCACTTCCATTATTTGATTTTCGTCGACTTGTGCCGTTGTTTACGCATTTTTTTCAGTTATACGTTCCACAAAATCGCCAAAAACATTTTTCCATTTTATGCCTTATTTATTATTTCCTTATCATACACTGGTTCCTTTACGAGTAAATGATATTCTTTCGTTCTTTAAATTTCCGTATAACATGAGTTAAACTTTTGATAGCCAGAAAGTCATTTACGAGTAAAGTTTTATATTTTATCCCAAACTGTGTTTTCAAAGGTCGCTTCGCTTTTAGTTTTATTTTATTTCGACAGATGTAATAAATTTTATCGATTCAGTTTTGCCGAATGTTCCATTTAAATGTTTTGTTTCTAAACTAAACTTAAATTTTTAATGTGAATATTTTACCTATTACAAAAGACAACTTTGTTTTCAGACATTCTAATACATAGTTATTATTAATAAAACTCAACTTTGTGCGCAACTACTGAAATGCTTGCGAGTTATATTATTCAACGTTATCCGGTTTCGGCACAATGCCCGATATTCGCCGGGGTAAAATGAATCCAAATCAATACGATTTCGACATTTATTTCACAGTTAATTATCGTGAAGTTCACTTTTGATGTCTGTACTGTGAAAAATGGTTCGGTTTGCGTTACGTAATAAAACTCAAGTGATCGTGTACAAAGCAATTTTTTAAAATGAATTATCTTATTATTAAGGGTTCAGATTAAAATTTACAAAAAATCATTTTCCGTCTCTATTTCTAAGTCTATTTCGACTGCTTTAATACGGATAACATAATTTATGATAATATGTATTATAATGTGTTGTAGTATTATCATAAATTATATTATTATGATATACATTGCCCTTGTATTCCGGTAGGCGAGACACTTGCTTCTCACATCGAGGGTTCTGGGTTCGAATCCCGGTGAATTCACAATAAAAATATGTGATTTACTCAAGCTTGAGTGTTTCTTGTCATGTGTTCACTTCTGTAATTGGGCCTTATGGCCTGCTGAAGCGTTGAAATAAAATAAATTTAAAAAAAGTAATATCAAGTCTACTATACTAATTGTCAAATGATGGAAAGATTTTAGTTATTTGGTTGTGCGTGTATGTGATAGTTTATTATACAGGTTCATAAAATTAATAGACCTATGTTTAATCTGTTCGATATATTGTTAAAAATCTTTACATTTTCAAATTTTCATTATTACAATAAATTATTGGCGGCCTCTGTAATCCAGTTAAACATAACATATAAGCCTGGGAGTTTTTATGATATGTATCGCTACCGTAATTGGTAGCATGTTGTAGCGCAGATTATTAGAGACCCTCGTCGATAATCATATAAATACTGAGAGTATTATAGTCTCTGACGATAATCCTACAAATGATGAGAATACGCATTTGTAGGATCACCTAGTATTAGTGCAAAATATATAATAAATAAAAAGCTATCAGTTAGGCGCGTGTAGTAAGCACCACTTTTAGGTAATCACACATTTAAAAAAAATCGAAATTAAATATTTATCTGACAGAATATTATAGATTAAACCTGATAGTATGATAATTATTTTAATAAGAATATTACGAGTTTTTTTTTCAAAATGTACGGTTACGTAAAATGCTTCAATGTTTCCATTGCACGCTTCAATGTTCCCACTGCACGCCCCTGCTATTAGTGTAGCAAGACGAAATGGTTATAGTTAAAACACTTATATATAATGTTAATTATGTATTTAAAAAGATGAGAGAAATCGGATTTTATTTTGGTAGAAATAAAAATATTGAGAAGAGTAAAAATATGTTGCACTGATGTTATTTTATATGCCCTTGGGGCTTTTACATGGAAAAATTAGTCAACAAAAATAATAGTGTAATATAATATAAATACATTATAATTAGAATATGTTAAAAAAAATGTACGTCACAGACATCCAATTAAACTTTTTTACGCACATTTGATGATTAAGAACAATAATGCTATTTATACTAAACAAATACACATAATGAAATTCCTTTCAAACCTTACGCAATCTCTCTAAACATGAATTGTTCATTAAATTAGAGGGAGAAGCTTTTTCATGAAATGGAAAATGGTATGATATCTCGTGCCTTAAAGGCGGGGTATGCGATAATTAATCATGTTCGCCAAACTAGTGCAATTCACATAGCCCACAAAATTTTAAATAGAAATAGAATATCACTATTTTTTCTACGCTGCGATAGGATTGTTAAATTAAGTAATTGAATTAAATCATTGTAGTCAAGATTATTAAATGGAATATGTAACTTATAGTTTATGAATCTAAGAAACTTGTGCTGAATTCTTTCAGTTTTGTAGGAATTAATGTTATAGAAAGTTAAAAAAAAATATATTGATTATTTTATTTGTATATATCTACTTTTATATGACATGTTATATGGATGTTACCCTGATGATTGAAAGGTATTTCCGAAATATGTAGGTGAAATACTCATATAAAAGTAGATATATACACATAAAATAATCAATATTTTTAAAACGTCAATCTACAATGTTGCTCAATCAATTGAAAAAATTATTATTAATTAATTATAGAAAGTTTACCAAAGTATGGAATTATATTCGGATTAATATGATGTACAAGGTTGTAATTGTTTTAATTGACTTAAATGTACAAGGTTGTAATTGTTTTAATTGACTTAAATGTACAAGGTTTTAATTGATTTAATTGACAAGATTTTAAAAATTGTTTTTATAGGATTGAAATCTTTTGATAATCTTAACACAAATCCGAGAAATTAATGTGCTTTATTTGTAATTTCTTCAAGGAACGAATGTTAATTTTCATCAAAAACAAAACCCAAATCTCTGCTATAGTTTTCATTAAAAAATTCAAAGTCTATCAAAAATATGACTAATGTTCAATGTTTTTTTAATGATAAAAATAATTTTCACATCTGGTTAGTGGCGTTATTTGGGTTGGGTAGCTAGCCCAGAAGCGCCTTTCGGATTCTGGAGTGCGCGTTACGACAAAAATTCTTTCCATTAGCCCTCGCCCGGCCAGGAACGCGGCTTTTTGCCGGGCGGCGGGAATCTGGCGCCCGGCCCTTTGGCGCTCGCCGGTGCGACAGGAATCGCCCACCAGAATGGTGATGGCGAGGACATGCCGCAAAATTAACTCCTATCCTGCAAAAGCTTTCAAATAACACAATGATTTATACACAACGTTTTATTCCACTAATTTGAGTTATATAAGCTTAAGCGCTTTCGATGGACTCAACCGTCATCTTCAGAGGCAATATTAGAACTAATTGTAAATCAATATGGCCGACAAATAGAAAGTAACGGGATGACGGATAGGGGGGGGGGGGTAGTTATTTATTGGACATATTACAACAGTGTAATTTATTCATTTCTTAATAATGCACTATTAGCTTAATGAATTCTATTATGTATTATATGTTCTTAATATATAGCAAAACAGATATAGATAATATATCTATCTATTTATGTATGTATATATATATATGTATATATAATATATATAGATATAATTATTATAATATATATATATAGATATGTTTTGCTTGAGGTTTCCGCGAGCGTTATTGTCAACTCAAATTAGTGGAATAAAACGTTGTATATAAATCATTGTGTTAATCATGAACTTCCACTCTGTAAACGAAACAACGCTTAATTTATTACTTTCAAATAAGTTCTGTCCTCTGCGGGTTCCGTACTTTCTTTATAATGAATGAAAATTACGAAACACAACAATTTGTTTTATTTCATTTGTGAAATTTGCAATTTTATTATTCGTGTTTTCTGAGTCCTATAACAATTAATTATGTTATTTATCGTAATAATATTGTTTCCCGAAACCTTTTATAAAGGGATTGTCATATTTCGAACGTCCGCGATATGACAAGCCCTATATAAAGGGCGACATGACCGCTACACACAAACAAACACACACACATTCACACAAACACACGCACGCACACATACACACCCACACACACAAATATAGTTTTTTTGACAGCGAAGAAAGACCGTAAAAGTGAAACCAACGGCGATGAAAGCGAATAAATTAAGAGGGTACCTAGCGGGCGTTCGACAGCGATCAATGTGATAAGAAACTGTTCCACAGACAGGAGATTAGTGCAGAATAAGTGAGAATTAAAAACAGTGCTCCAGTTAAATTTGTGTTTTGTGAAATTACGAGTAGTTCTTGAAGGGAGGGAGATCGTTTACATTTTGAAGTAACTAAACTACCCAACCATTACGCCGTTTCCCCGCAGGGGTAGGCAGAGAGGATTGAACGCCACACTCTTCTATCCTGGCACATTTTTGCATCTTCCGCATTCACACATCTTCTCATACAAGTTCTACGGTTGTTAAACATTGATATAAAGCTTGAAGTGTAAAAAAGAGTGTAAGGATAGAAAATATTCTACAATAATAGGAGTGAACATAACATTCGGTGAAATCAGTTCAGTTAATTGCCAATAAATCGTCGTATAGGTTCCATTTCATTTTTATAGCTTACAACCTTTACAAAAAATTCTTAGCTTTGTATTTTATTTATCAATCGGGTAAATAAATACATATAAGTAATTTATTACTTCTATATAAGTATGTTATTTTCTTATAAAAACTTCTAGGGACTTCGTCTTATGCAATTTTTAACAGAAAATATTATTTACACTTTGGGTGAAATGTTGACAGTTACGGAGATAAGCGTTACAATTACATCCAAGTGTGCATTTTTTTTCAAATATTTCTGACTTATTTTCTGTTATTGGAGTATCACTACAGTAACTTAAATGGAATATTTAAAATTCATTCGCTTTTATAGAAGTCTGATAAAATTACAAAAACCTTAAAATAAAATTATTTTTCAAATTTCTGCAAGGTTTTAATAATTTTATTTGATTTTATAGATTCCTTACGTAATTATGAGTCAAACATGTTCTAGCAACCGTCACCGTGACATATACATAGGTAGGTACATCATCAACAGTTATGTGACATCGAAGATTGCATTTTTTTTCAATATTTCCGACTTATTTTTTTGTAAAATATTATTACACTAACTTGGACTAAATTTTTGTAAATAGTTGAACTATCCTTAAAGTGACTTATATCATATACAAAAAACTATATAGTATATAGCCTTCTGGAATGTTTCAGTTAGAAATGATTTCGTGATGAATAGTACTTAGACCTTTCACGTCGGCAATATTTTACAGACGGGGTATGTATATTGGTAAATTAGAAAAAATGTATTAATGTAGTGTAGTACACCCAACATTAAAATCGTTATTTTATACTCTAGAACGGATTATTTCAGCATATTTTCAACAATTCATATATTTTTCATACTTATTAGGATTATTCTAATTTATTATCAATGATTTTTATTTCGATTGCTTCCATTCCGAAACTCGTTATTATAAACGTAAATTTTGTGAATTCCTTAGCCAAAATTGCAAACCAATTCGATTAGGTTACGTTAAATCAATAGTATGTAGCCGGAATTGTAATTATTGATATTTTAGATTAAGTTTTTCATTTAAAAAGGGGTATCATGATCGGAAGATAGCTTCGTATTCAAACCAATGTTAACAATAGCTGTAACAAGAATAAAAATTGTTGCAAAATCAGTCATGCATTTTCATCAAATTTAAATTGCGTTTATTTACCATTCCTACGTAAACAACCACGTCATTGCAATATCGTGCTGAGTAACTTGGTGTACGGGCAAGGTACTGCCTAGTGATCTAGTAATCGGGGTTCAAACCTCATCATTAAAATGTGTATCTATGAGATAAATATCTGCAACAAGATAGCAAAACATATGTAAATTTTTTAACTAATTGAAATTCTGTACATTTGGATGTGTGTTTAGGTCTTGTAGGTAAGGACAGTAAAGAAAGGCTCACAGAGACGAAACTATTTATATGAGAACCATGTATGGAAGTCTTTTTCTTAGTCTTAGGATGGCCCAGGGCATACGACCTGTGTGAGCTGGCTTAAGTGATTACTCTACGCAATGCAACGTTCACCAATTCCAACGTAAGAACATCCACACATTATCAAAATTTTGTAATTTTATATATGTTATAAATCTGAAAACCTTTCATTTATTTGAAGGGACTATGCTAAAGTTATAACTGATATCTATTTTCGGTTAAATCATAAATGCAAAGACAGCAATATCTGATTGTGTAAATAGCAAAAGCAGCAATGTCCACTATTAGGCAGAAAACATATCAATACCCATATTTAAAAGTTATATACAAAAGGATAAGTGTGGTTTCAATTGTTTTTAAAAATTACTTCCAATAAGATGTACGTTTAATAGATTCCTTGAGTAGTGACAGATTTTTTGCATTTATCTCAGAATAACCTCAAAGGGATATTGCTGCCTTTGCTGGTACACCCACCCCTTATATACATACGTATTATAAATAAACATTTGTAAAAATTAAAATTATAAAATCTTCGCAATACAACAGACCTGCAAGTTTATACGGTACAACAGGCTGTAATATTAAATCTTTAAAGCATATTGGAGTCGGTTCCCAGCATTCAAAGGGTCAGATAATTATGTGCATAAATTGGCTGCGGCTTTTTGCTACTGTTCGAGAAAGGTCGCTTTAGGACATAAAGTGCTCTTTTATAAAGCCGCAGTTCTAAGTTACAAACTTAAAACGCATCGAGTTCAGTGCACTCTGCAGTCTGCAGACAGTAAATCATATTTCGTTATTAAGATTACATTATGATTTTATTACTCTTGTCGAGAATATTTGATGAAGTACATCGGTTAAGATAATCATAAGAGAATGACTATTTCTAAGATGTTTCACAGTTACGAGGTGTTATTAATGTGCACAGAAAAATGACTATTCTGAATTTTCTAATCAGCTTTTTGGCAACAAATCTTTATTTTGATATTAATAAGGGTTTATAAATTTTACGTGCAAATAAGTATTGCAGTTGGATTAATTAGAAATTTGAAAAAAGTATTTATAGCAAATTAAATATTATAAATAAACAAAACCATTTTTGCAAAGGATTACCTTTTATATTTGTTTTCACCTTAGTTAGTTAATTGCCATATATCTACCTATTTTTTTCGTTTTTGTTAATGCCTATGTATACTTTTTTTTTAAATTTAAATTTTTGATGAATAATTGATGAAGGAACCATTGGCCCTGAGACATGTTGATAATTCAATAAATAATAGGTTTTATACAAACTGTTTCCTTTTTATCAATATAAATTATGTTACCATAAAGTCATCTTGCTATATTTCATTTTTGTAAAATAATTATAATGGATACCTTCGAAGATCCTACCGATATCGTATTGTAATATTAATTTATTGGAATCGATTCTTTTTGTTTTCCGAATGCTTTCGTCTATATTTCAATATACTCTCTCCTGGAGAGATTTAATCTCCCCTGAATTCAATAACTTCTTACCAGAATCGTCTCCCAAGATTCATTATATTAAAATAAACCTAAATATTCGAAATTTAATCGTAACCTATAAATTAATTGTAATGTATCTACGTGTCGTCTGTCCAATGAACGAGAGTGAGAGACGGCATGGAAGAAAGAGAGAGCGAATGTTATAAAGCGCGAGGCGCCATTTTGCGAGTTCTTACCACGCAACCAAGTAAATTTTAATGTCGAGTTATTGTCGCGGGAACCTATTGTAAATCAAATAATATAAAAACATTGGACTCTCGCAGCCTCAAGTTTCCTCTCCTGACAAGAGAGGGAATATTACAACTGGTGCAGCCTATTAAAACCGCATTACATTAATGAATATATTAAATAAATAAATATATTTAAACTGTATTCTTTTATAATGTGGTCTCAGAACAATACGTATTCACACAAGTGTAGATTAATGTACAACTATACGAAATTTATAATTTTCTTTAATTTTTTAATATTAAAATAGCTCTGTCTTTTGTTGACTTCTGACAAATCAGCGAGCCTGGCATTCCCTTTCAGGTTTGTTGTTTATATCGCCGCTTTTTGCGAGGCAACTTTTCTAGTATTCTTCCGGGGGCGATTTTCTGGGCTATTATCTAACATTACCCCGTGTTTACAATACCATTATTTTACCGGAGCCGAGTTTTAAAACATTTTTCGAATTCATGCCCACATTTCGCCAGCAAACTCATTTCATTTCCCCGGAGGTTTTCCGTGCTTCATATTATTCTTTACCCAACTGCTTTGTTGGTCCCGCAGTCTGGTACAATAATTTATCACGAAATTCAGCCTTAACGCGCGGCTAAATGCAAGCACGAAAAATGTTTTGAATTATTAAACATCATTCTACAGTTCGACTGGCCTCACGATTTTGATTGAAATTATTTCATTAAGCATTTGATATTTGTCATATATTACTTGATAATCATACGCCAGGCGTATTCTAGTGTAATGCTAATAATTCGGAAGAATCTCATTACACATACAAAGCACATGCTACACATACACAAACACATGCTAAAAAATTCCAATCATAAAAATTAGATATCAATAGTGACATCTGTGGTTATTTAAGGGGAATGAAAAAGCTTTGGATGCCGGTCGCGCTAAGGATTATTAAACACATATACGGAACAGATTGTAAAATTTGAATATACTTATTACTATTATTTAAATTAAAAGAGTGATTAGTGTTAATTATTTATAGATTGATATCATTCTCATCAAATTGTCTTATCGGTGTCCTCCTGTGATTGTGGGAGACATGCATATAACTATTGTTTTCTGTATTCTTTTTTTACTATATTTTTATGTCTTCCTGTTGGATAACCAAATAAATAAATAAATGTCATAAATTGAATTTTAAAAATTTGAAGAAATATAAAAATAAATCTTCGAAGGAAGCAAACACTTGGTGGTGGTACATTATAATTAAGAGGGGGTAAGGTTAATTCGTACAAAAAAGGCATGTTTTTGTGAATTTTTTGTGACGACACAGTTAAAATCTCTTTATTAAAACCAATAATACATTAAAGTATTACAAAAATATTGTGTAAAATTTTCAAGAAGAAATATTAAAAAATACGGCAATGGCAGCAATTATTCGGACGTGTCTCGGAAAAAAGTAGAATTGCGGTGTCCATCATAACTTGGTGCTAGATCATCTGAAATCAAAAAATCAAAGTTTATTCGTTAGATAATAGGTTTTCCCAGGTAACGCTGGGAGGGTTTTTTGAAATTTCAATTTTTCAATATTTTGGAACATTATGAAGGGAAAAACGCGATTTTTTGCAAAAAATATCGACTAATTTGTTATTAAAAAATAAAATTAATAACATATTTGAAAAAAAGTCTCCAGCGTCACCTCCTAAATTATGTACAGAAATAGTGTTCAAAATTTCAAAAGGATCGGTGCAGTAGTTTTGAAGTTATGATGGACACCGACTTTGAAAACGTGAGATGTGGGGAAAACGCTTTAAAGTTTTGCACACTGTAAAATTCAATTCAAAAGTCAAAATAAAACTCGTTTTTTTACTTACACATAATCGTCGATGCCATGTTCACACAGCAAAGAGCTTTCATCATCAGCATCTTTTTGTCCTTGTCTACGCAAAACTCTTCCAATACAATAGCACGTCCGGTAGTCCTCAGGTGAGCGCGTCTCTTAGCTGCCCGAGCAGGTATAGAAAATCAGTCCGAGTATCGCTCAAATGTTCATAATTTCGTCAATTTTGCTCCGATTGACTTGAAATTTTGACACAATATTCTTGCGATGTTATACATTCATTTAAAAATAAAATGCAAAAAAAAAAGTTAAAAACCTTACCCCTCCCTTAAAGGAATAAAAATAACTTGGTTAAACACCACTATATTTGTTGTCGATTCCGACCAGATTTCGCTACAACCGTAGCTTCTTCAGAGTAAAATCATAACTGACTAAACATTAAAAAATGATGTGCTTATAACTAGTCATACATCAGTGTGAAAAGAAAAGAGTGCCAATAGGGGGGGTAGGAGGTGGGTGTGAGTAGGGAATATTACTATTAAGGGGAACATATGTAAAAGTGGACTACAAAATAAGTTTACTTGATTATTAATGATTTTACATTCATATTAATGGCTTTTCTTATCCCTAATGCCTCTAAATTATCTAGTCTATTATCTATTCCGTTTTTATGAATAATACTAACTCCTGAACTATTATTGAAAGTGTGGTCTTCTTCAATTAAATGATTTAAAAATTCTGAGAACCCACTACTTTTTTAAAAAAAATTTCTTACAATGAAATTTCTTACAAAAAATCCTAAAGCCCCTAAATTATATGGATTCTTAAAAATACGCAAAAATGATTGTCCTATTATACCCGCTGTAGCTTCTTGTAACTCACCTAATTTTAAAATAGCCACATTTACAACTAATATTTTCAATAATGCTGATATATTTAAACCTAAACAACCCGTTGTAGCTTCTTGTAATTCACCTAATTTTAAAATAGCCACATTTATAACAAATATTTTCAATAATGCTCAAATATTTAAACCTAAGTACATAATTAAAAATTCTCTTATGTTAATTAATGAACTTAAAAACATTCATCTTCTGGATATCATGTGATGTTGTGGCTGAGGGCCGACATGATACCCTTCACCTCCATGCAGAGCATTAAGTGCTTGTATGTGTAGAGCCGCGTTGCCTTCAGTTCCAATTACACGGCTTTGATAGACTGTGAAGATTGGGATTCTAGGAAATCTCAACAGAGCAGGCCTGCCATCAGACACAGGGTGGGTGTTAAGTACTAACGATGCTCAAAAGATATAACGACGATCAAAAGCAGGTAAAACTGTTGGGCTCTTCCACTAGTCTTGAAGTCTTTGGTTTCCGTTATAAAATATGATCCATTTTTTAAATATTATTTTCACGGCGTATGAACATGTTTACGAAGTAACAGAACGAATTAAAATTTTTAATTTGAATAAACAGAAAAATTACGGTGATATGTAACTTGGCTGTTGGATAAACGTGAATACGATGGCGTATTCGCGACGGGCGCTGTAGTACTCGCGGAGCGTTTTGCCTCGGACGCGCCTTTTTTATTTCTTTGTCTGTAGGTCCTGGCGCGGTGGTTATTGAACTCGCCACCTTGGACCACTTTTCGGTCAAACACATGAATTTTATGAATTTTTTTCCACCACACTTCCCATAAATTTTACAAATGTTGTCTATTGTTTTGCCTTTGCATTCTATTTGTATCGTTCACACTAGTAATCAAGGGTTTAAAAGGTGTCGTTTAGCACTAGTTTCGTCCCGATCAGAGTTGCGGTCCCGAATTTGATCGAGCGCGCCAATTTGTGTTGCTTACGTAACCTTACATCTGTCTTTTATACCTCGGCCATTAACTTCAACCTGCGTCTTATTATTCTGAGATATAGACATTTTGAATCTGATCTATTTTCGTGACGGTAGGATTCTTGAACACACACCCTATTTCTCTAACCGATTTTAAAGACGTATTCACATTAAAAAGCTGAAATTTCTTTAATTTAAAATTAAATAAAATTTTTAACAATACCATTATACCCTAGCCTTTCGTTCTTTTTAAAAAGGGCAGAGGGGGTGACACAAATTTGCTGGCTTTGAAGGGTTGCTTTCAAATTCGAGCCACATTTTGGTTTCATTTACAACCCACAGTAATGTTTCCACCCGTGTAGGTTCACGTGATCAGTGCGGTATTTTTACGGGTACAGTAAAATAACTTAATGAATTCTTACGGATAAGATTTTCAGGAACACTTGTAAAAATATTTGGATATGGCATTTTGCAATGAAATTGTCTAAAATCGCTACTCTATCGTGTTTGAATCACCAAGTACGGGGGCAAGTCAGAAATTACCTACACTTCTGGTCCTACATTTTATTGACACAAAGGTGGAGGTTCATTCTTCTACATAGTCACCTCCCTTGCCAATACACTTGGTCCAGCGGATCACAAGCTTAAGTATTCCTTACGAGAATAAGGTTTTTGGTTGGTCGCGAAGTCACTTTTGCACTGCTTCCTGCGTGTTTAAGTCTGTTCGAAATCGACGAACTTGCAAAGCGTCCTTGAGTGGCCATCGTGATCTGATGGGCAGTTCCAGGACTGATGTTCAAAGAAAACGCTACCTCACTTATGATAACTCGTCTATTCGCTAGAAACTTCTCTCGAGCTTTCTAAATTTTGTCGCCCGTGGTGGAGATAAAGTGGTAAAGAACTGTCCCCGTATTGTGTTAAAAGTCTACGGCGAATTTCAAGCCCTTTCACACCCTCTGACCAGAGAAATCAGATTATTGCTCATTGTTCCCCCTTGATGCAAACTGCTAAAAGTAAAACCTACCCCAGAAATTACAGTATTAAAAACGTGTTAATACTGTAATATTCTGCAAGTAAATGACGCGAAATTTTGCACGTATGACCCTCAGTCGTACAGACTCTAAACGCGCATGCGCAGAAGGCAGTATAACAACCTAGATATCGTGCTACGTCGAAAGTGTAGATTACTCGTTGGTATATATTACAAAAATCAAAATTTTTGATTGGTATGAGTAAACTTCAATCATATAGTTTCGCTAAAGGGGTAGGTTAGCGTTGAACACATTCTTCTGCCCTGAAACACAATTCTCCCTTTATCCACGTTCATATTCATGTTCACATCTTACTCGTTGCGGTTTTAAACATGGTCAACCATTTACCTGGTCTTGTTAAGTATTTCGCGAGCGGTCTCTATTTTGTGCCATCTTACTCTACTAACCGTCATTACTTTCTTACTTTTCTCCGCTCATTTAGTCAAATTTGATTGTGAAATGTCAACTATATTTTCGATCGCCTTAAATATCGCATAACATATCATCATCGTCGGAAATGCAAGCGAAATTCAGCGTTAATGAGCACTTTTTCTCATTTTGTATCACATTTTTGTACGGGAAAGTATCAAATTAAAATTTACTCATCAAGAAGTCAGATTTGCGCACATAAATGCAAAATGACTCGTCTCACTTCTTGTCCTACAAGCGCTCGCAGTTTAATCAAAGGTCGTGTGTAGGCCGGCCTCTTAGACCGCGCCTACAATTCTGAAGTAAATCCGTTTGGTTATTTCCTACTTACGTTTATGACGCATTTCCGTCTCTCGAATTTGAACCCTTTGAATGACAAACAGCTATACACATAGGTTTTCCACCCCTCGTGAACAGGTTCTAATGATGGCTCGGCGTTCGTCAAAAAATACGATACCGAGTGTTGAAATACGAACTTGACTATTCACGTTCGCACCCCTTTCATATTCCACCCTCCGGAAGTAGCCGCCTGTCGAAGGGACGTAGGTTTCTATGTGGAGTGGCCCTCGGAAAGCTGTGGGATGTCTCTGCGCTGATACTCCCATTCACGGAACGTTCCCAACCGAATTCTAATTCCCAAGTTTGGCTGGTGGATTATCCACAATCATTTTCCGCTCGGCAGGGGTATTAATTTTAAGACCTTTTACAATTCAGAGTCTCTGCGATACTAGATCCGTGAAATCTCTCGTTACGAAGAACCGCTGAGGGAAGACAATAATTCTTCTCTTTGTTACTCAAATCCCCTATTGGGACGAGTTTTGTGAATATTTTTCAATCAATATTTTGTAAGATTGGAGACGTTTCCTTTTGTAAATATTTTTCAATCAAAATAATAATAAAAATATTCTTGAGAATGGTGACTTGTAAACATCTAGTTAACATTAGTCAATTCATTAAGATAATTTATAGAAGTCTTACAGAGAAGAAGCTATTTATTTGGGAAACATTTATGGAAGTCTTAATAGGGTGGCCAAAAGGCTCATGACCTGTGTAAGATGTTTTAAGCGATCACTTTACACAATGCAACGTTCAAAGTTTATTATTCGATTCATTTGGGTGAGGATACTGTTCTTTGCCTCCCATGGACGATTTTTTGTCGTTTATTAATCAGGACAATAAGGTTCATAGTAAACATTGTTTGGCGAGGTACACTTTTGTTACTGCTACTATACTTGAAACTGAACTAGTTTCGAGAGGCGCAGTCCCTCTCATAATGAGATGATAACCTTTGTTTCTGATAATATAGGAAAAAGTGGGTATTTAAAATAACATGTGTGGATTGCGACAAAAATCCATAGTTAGAACCGCGAGCAATCTAAATACAGATTAACTATGTAAATCTATAAAAAATAATAATTTCATGTAAATAGTAAACCAATCACATAATTGAAACTAATCATTTTTTCGATAACGATAAACAAAACTTCTCCACCTTTCGGCGCCTTTAAAAGTATTTATAAAATGAATAAATGTGAAACCGCCCAAAATATTTATATTTTTTGTGATTAAAATTGAACTGCTAATAAAATGAGATTTGTACATGTAAACTAAACGTGTCATATCAATATTCTCACTATTTTAAAACTAAGCTAAACATCACTTGCTACAAAAATAGGATTAATTTTCTGATCTGGAATGAGAATCTAACCCGCGACTACTCGATCACTAGATAACAGTCTTAGGCCCGAATTCAGAGTCAATACTTAGATTATTTAAAGGTTAAGGTACGCCTTAAAAGTGTAATTTTCAGTACAAAATAACACTTTTAAGGCGTACTTTAACCTTTGAATCATCTAACTATTGACTCTGAATTCGGGCCTTAACCACTAGACCTACAAGCACATCATAGGAAAGAACATTGATTCATAATTTCACTTGTTTTCTATTGTTTTACTGTTCTGTTTATTGTTTCACTGTCTTTTTTATTCTGTTATATTTCTATTCTATTTCTACATAATTTCACTACATTTCATATTGCCACTTGTGATCGAAATTTAGTTTGTTTTAAAGTAACTGTATATTATATCGTTTGGTGGATTCGTACCCACGTTTCCCTTTTCCAAGAACTTGGCCGACCCTGGGTATCAATTATGCATTTGAGCTGATGCTATCAAAAATTCCTATGACGTTTATGAAAATTTCAATATGAATTGGGATCACGATTGACATATTTAGTGATCAATAAGCCGCGTCGTAATTATTAATCCCAGTCGCAAACAGACATGTCATACGAGCGAGATATCATACATAAACCTGATGAATTCTGCATTGTTTTCCTATGTCAGCAGGCGGGTGGGTCTAAATGAAAATGGACAATAGAAGATTATTATATTACGCTATAGAGAAGTACTACCAGGTTTTTATCCTCCGTCGTATTTACTTTTTTCAAAATGTCGTTGAAAGCTTAAAACAGTCAAGTAAAATCAGTAAATATCTCGACGTTAGAGATATTTACTGATTTTAATTTGAATTTAAAATGAAACACTTATTTATTAATTGACTGTTCATGAATTTCATTGGATCAATAATTTTTAATTCATAATATATCTACGTCCATGGTCGCACGTACTAACTATTGAAGTAAGTATTTTTTTAATTTATTGTCGCTAGTCACACTTAAACGCCACTTCTCGCTTGTTTATTTCTGGTTTCGTTGAACTGTCAAAGTAAAGCACTTTTATACTCTCGATTTTTTGAAGTTTCCGATTTGTTCCCGTTTATTCCAGACACTACCAGTATTTTCCAATTCACTGTAATACGTAAAATAGTGCTGTAAAATCCTCGATGACGTGCAAATATTTTCGTTTCTAGTCTTGTGACAATAATTTAAATAATAGATAGTATAATTTTTCGACAAAAGTCAAAATTTTATATGCGAATGCTTATTATTTCCAACGAAAAGCTATCAACTTTTATTTGCAATGAATTTCAAAAACCCTTTAATGACGCATGCTAAGTAATGCTAGAAAATAATATAAATAATAGATAATGTATTACAACCGAGTGTTAGGACATAAAATATTCAAATGAGTATGGAGCTACGTAATATATCATTGTGTAAAATAAGCAATTTACAAACGTTTACTTTGGCAAGTTCGCACGTGAGTTTCGTGTTCCGTCGGTGTAATTTAGAGACTGCTAAGTGCTACGTGCTACAATAGAGAGGTGTGAATATACACTTTAATTCTGACACACTTGACACTTTACTTCTGAGGGCAGAAGCCTCCAACATTGTCTTGAAGTGGGCTAAATCCTTTTAACTGCTGCGAAACAAATCTATTTTTTAAAATAAAAAAGTAGGAAATACAGGCGAGATAAAAACCGCTAAAACTCTCGGAGTTAAATCTAATTTGTATTTAAATAATACGTGCGTTACAAAAAAGGGAATCTCGGATATTGTTATATTCTGCGGGCAATGGACAGTCTGTAAAAACAGACAATATAAAACGTTCGATAAATGGCATCGAGGACAGGTTTATGTTTCCCCGTGATATAGGAGCAGTGGAGGAAATTAAAATAAACCAGATGAAATGTTTTACGTTGTACACAAGTTTCTCATAAATATTTTCATAAAATCAATATACAGGTACAACGTTACATCAAAAAGATTATGGTGTAAGTAAAACATAGCTTATTTCTAATGACACAATTGTGAACAATGGAGACTAAGCTTCTGGCATAAAACGACAGAAGCATTGGAGATAAAAGAAAGAATAGGAGATGTACAATAAATTTTTATCAGTAAAAAATCAAAAAACAATTCATCTAGACATCACAGCATTTTACTGAAGTAAAACATAAACTATAAACCAAGAGGAAAGTATTGTAAGTATTAGAAATAATATTTTTTTCCAAAATTAACATTGTACATTGTTGTGATAATTTTTTTTTTTTAATAAAACACAACTTGGTTTACTTCACACGATAACATTTTGATGAGAAATTAAAAAGTTTTCGATGCTTACCGCATCATCCTCGATACTAAACTAATGGCATAATACTTGAAGGCATTTTATCGACGGAGGATGGTACGGGAGCGGAGTGGGGTCAGGGAAAAGTGAAAATGGTTTGGGGCGGGGTTAATACGGCCAGGAAGTATAAGAGATGTAGTGCAGGAAATGATTGGAAAATGTGAAGATAGATTAAAATAATAATAATGAGACATAAGAAGAAAGCTAGAAATATGTGGAAACATAAATAATGTAAATGTCAAAATCAAATGCAACTATCTTCTACTATACTACGAGCAGCAACGAAGAAGAGGCATGTGCAAATTGCTTCACTGACGAGAATCTGATTTGTATTTAAGAACTGAATTCTATTCTGCACGAATTATTATTTTGTAACGTAAATGTATATCAGTTTACGATTTTATTTTTTATTGCATTCCTTTTCGTGTTTCAAAATTGTTTCTTTCCCGGTAACAATCATCTGTCTAAGTTCCCAGCGTACATATCTTAATAGCTTGGAAAATGAACTAGATAACGAAAATCTATGTTTTTGTTTTCATTCCATTTTACGTTTCAATTGCCTCGGAAAATGTGAGCAATTTATATCATCAAAGCAGTAATAAAGAAACGTCTCCAATTCTTAATGGAAATTTTAAAAATTGTGTCAAATCTGTTACAGAGGGTGTTTTTATTTTATTTATGTATGTGAAAAGTAGTAAGAATATATTGAGCGCCCCTGGTGCAAGGAAGTTGAAAAATAAAGCCATTCTTTTACACAAGAAATTATTTCAAGTATTTTTTCGTGCTAGAAGGGATGTTTTTTATGAGGGTATGTGAACATGTTGACTTACTGTTTTTTCAAAAAAAATAAGAATAACATTTTTGTATATATTGAATATTTTAATTGTTACTGCATTCGCCTCATATATATTTATTTATATCTGTGCTTATTTACATATTATACATATTTACATTTATGTATCTGACATATTCATATACATATGTATCGAGTATCGAGTCAGGCAAAGATTAGGATAAAAGTATCTACTTTGTTATGGAATAAAATTGATAAAAATTTATATTAATTTAGAATAAAAGCTTTTACATTGTTAACATTTTAAAATATATGTTTACAGGGTTATTTGGAAAACATTAATAACCTCGCAGGACTATAATCCTGCCTTGATTATGATTCGAAAATATTCAAGCTATAACGACCTAATATCAATTGTTATGGAGATATGCGACATCAAAGTTCACATTTTTTTTCAATATTTCTGACTTATTTTTTTGTAAAACGTTGGACTATCATTACAGTAACTTATATCGATTATGAAAAATTCAGTCATTTCAATACAAGTTAAATAAAATGATTAAAACCCTGAAAATTTTCCAATTGGAATTCGGAGGTTTTTATTATTTTATTTGATTTGTCTTAAAGGGTGTGAATTTTTCATATTTGATATAAGTTACTATTGTTAATATTGAGAAAAAAGGCAAACTTTGATGTCGCATATCTCCATAACTATTATATAAGTTCATTATAGCTTGAACATTTTCGACTCATAATCAAAGCATGAATACAGTCCTGCGAGTTTATTAATGTTTTCCAAATAATCCTGTATAGGAATACATATTGGAATTTTAATTTGATTTAATTAATTTTTTAATTAATCAAATAATTTATTAGGAGAATATAACTCCGTTGGTTTATAAATAGGTTCATAATTGCAGTTCTCAACATAATATTACATATAATGCTATTAATTATCCGTATATTATTTATTTATTTAATTTATTTATGCGTACACAGTCAGTAATATACTTATAAAATTAATTTGATTAATCTTTCAGTGATTTACATTCTTGTTTTTTAGTGTAAAAGATATTCACTCTCTTCTCAGCTAGACCGAGGTCTGTGGTAAAGGAGTCAGGTTTATCCGTCGTATCCAGCAATTGAATCTTAACAATACCTATTCTCTAAATGAATAAAATTAAAATTTATAGAATTGATAAAATTTTAAAATTAAAAATATAACACAATTTATAAAAACACAATAACTTTTAGAACAAAATATCTTTGCTTACCAATGAATACCAAAAGGAATCTGAAATAGAAGTATGAAATATATTTACACAAATTAATGATAATAAAAAAAAATAATTATGGATGTTGGTCAAAGTTATTTCTGAAGGATTATTTATTTACCTTATTTTTAGGAAAGTTTGTGAAATCTTGTTACCAATTAGTTGTCATCTTCGATAAAGATTTGTTAGGAAGAGTACACCGTTATGTGGTGCACCTGTTCTTTAATTATACATTTTATGACTTCTTCAAAAAGAGCATAAGCGTAAGAATGATTTTAAAAAAATCGGGTGTTTATAAATTGATTTGTAATGATTGTGATTGTTTTTATATCGGAAAAACGTGTACAAATTTTGATGTTAGATGCACAGCAAGGAACACTTGAGGTGTTTAAGTAACAATAATTATTACGAATTTTCTTATCAACTTTTGGCTATGGATCATTCTTTTGTTATTAATAATGGTTTACAAATTTTGCATACAAATTATACAGCATAGTTTAATTAATTAGACATTTTGGAAATAAGAAAAAGTGTTAATTGATTGAATATTATAATTGAATATCATAAATAACCAGTATTTTACAAATTTGTTATCATGTTTGTAAGTACTTAATTATTATTCATTTCCCATATATCATTTTTGTATTTTGACTGTCTATACTTCGATTTTTTAATTTGTTTGTATACATTGTATCCTGACGAAGGGGCCATGGGCTCTGAAACATTTGATATTTTTCAATATATAAGTGGTGAAAATAAAGTACATTTTTATAAATTATATTCACTTTATGGTTTCAGTATATTTATATAGACATTATGTCATAGTTTTTTTACATCTCGAAACAATATCGTGTCCATCATTTTTGTATTTTATTTTATGGATTTCGTCGTGAAATTCTTATTTTTTCCACAATACGAAAATAATAAAAGAAACAGTGTAATATAAGGTTAAACATTTTTCTCTGTTTGTTTTCGCTAACCTGATCCGACCCTCTGAATTATTGGATTTACCGCACGAACGAACTATCTCTGTCATAACGGTTTATCTTGTTATTTGTTCTAGTTGATTTACAGACTTTTCCAATTGACTGCCATCTTATTATGTAGGTGTCTCAATAATTATGATGCTCGTTCAATTGAGGATAATCTAAATGGAACGTCTGTAGCTATGATTTCCAGGGAATTATATTTACAGAGAGATATTATGACGATTTATCATCTGTATTTCAAATTTAAATACCCGTGTACAGCCTTACAGTGCTTTACTTAATTTTCGAAGTTTTTGTTTTTTTATTTATTTATTAATTAACGCCCTATAGGGCTTTTACAACAGATAGGTAAAGTGTACATTAACAGAATATATAGTTTAAAAGAAAAAAATAATATGTTAACATAATAATGACATAAAGTGGAAAGAAAATACTTAAAATACAGAAACAAATACAAGTAAATAAAAAGCAAACGCATAAGAAAAACATAATATAATTGAAATTCAAAAACAAAAAAAAGTAATAATGTAGAGTGAAAAGATATAGCACAAGCTTTGAAAGTCATAATATAATAAAAAAGTAACCCATAAAAACCAAGTTTTTACAATACTCCCTTTCTCATTTTCGGGTTTTGAGTCTACCATATGCGTCGGAATCTCCATACAACTTGTATGAAAAAACCACTAAAAATTTGAAAAATCCAAAATTATACTATAATTATTATTTTTTAACGAAAATTTGACAGATCTTCTTGATCGTCGCTACGAGTCTACTTGCAAAGTTTCAGCTCGATTGGATCACGGGAAAAGGGTTAAAAATCGATCCAAAGTTTTTTCATCAAGCAAGCAAGCAGACGCCACGAGTTAAAAGGAAGGAATTAAAAAATATACATACAAATACAAATCAATTATTTAAGTCCAATTCGACAAATACTAGTAATCTTTCAATACACCTTTTAATCAGGCGCGTGCAATGAAAAAAATAGAAATCAAATATTTATGCTACAGATTTTTATGATATATCAAAATACGAATGCTATGATAACAATTGTGATATAAATATTACGAAATGTATATGTTGTATTCTGATTCTTTTTCCAAATAATTGGTTACGTAAAAGTCATGCTGCGTTGTTCCCACTGCACGCCCCTGCTTTTTATATATATGTTTGAATAATATACAGTTATTGGCAAAGACGTCCAGTTGCTCGTGTCTGTTTGCTGGTCTAGGAAGCCTTTGCAGTGGGAAATTAAAGAAGTAGTTAGTAGCTGCAGTTTGCATTGTTCTTACGGGAAAATGTTGACCCTCCACCGTAGGTGACACGAAATGTGTCACGTGATGGGCAGGTCTACTATGCACTTGTACGGCGCAGTTATTACCTGATTTCTATATACAACTTCTCTGAAAAATTAATCTGGTAAATACTTCGACTAAGTGTCGTGATACGCCACCTTGTCTGAATGTATCGCCTGTTCTCATTGTTCTTCTCGGGCTTTATATGAAAAATAGAAAAGTTACGAATTCGTAACTCCGTTCATATTTGGATTAAATTAAATGTAAAAATAAACCCGTAAAAAAAAGATGGTTTTGTCGGTAATGTCGGTTCCTAAGGAATACGTATTTATTTATTTATATAAAGAAGAAAAGAAAAAAAAACCTTAATTACTATTCCATGTTCGAATAGTTAGAATGACGAATATTTGGAGGCTCTAACCCTAAGCCTCGCAGACGTCATGGGTCAGGGCAGATTGCAAGGGAGCTCAGAAGGAATGAGCGAAGAGTCCAGGAGGAAACCTGGATTTTTAGAACAAAGGACGTCATCTTATATACTGATGTTAAAACATTTACATAACTTTACTGCTGTGTTGTATAGAAACAATACAGCCAGGGAATAACTAGCATTTATGATATTATTGTAGATAATGGATATTTTCTAAAATAATTCATATAATTTGAGCAGGGATGTTTGGATAGGACGGTAGGTTTCATATTCGAATAATAGTAACAAGCAAAAGAGGCTACAAAAATAATAAAACATTATGTATAACAATATAAAAGCAAAAATAACAAGACGATGGAAGTATAAAATAATTTATTTAGAATAACATAACAATGCAAGAATAAACATTTTCGTTTTTACGATATTATTTAAAATACGTATCTACATAATGTATATATGTTGATTTTGCAGAAATATTCGTTAGGAGGGAGGGCGATAGCAAACAAATTTCTTACCATAGTAATATTCAAAATATTTATTTTTTAAGTAATATTTAAAACATGGTATTTTACAGACATGTTGAAGAAAATTCCAAGTAGATTTTATAGTACGGGCTATCCCTTAGTGTATCCATAAATTTAATGGTTTTTGGAAATTTCTTCGTAAATAATAAAATATTCCATAAATTATATCAAAACAGTTTCGACAATTCCAAGGAAGAACTTCTTATCAAACTGTGTGGTCGATAGCTGGAATAAGCTTCCAAGAAACGTCATTGAAGCAACCACAGTGGACACCTTAAGAAAAAGACTAGACAATTTTTTAGAAACAGATTAATGATCATTTTTATAAATGTATTCTTTTTTATCTTTTCTTTTTCTACTGTTATAGTAATCTCCATTTTTTTCCTCTTTTCTCTGTTTTTTTCCTCAAGTACCTACTGTTCAATTGATATTTAAATGACATTGTAAAAAACCTGGGATATATCAGCCCACAAGATGCTCACCCACAAATAAATAAACAAAAAAAAAAGGTATACAGACATCTGAACCAATTAAAAATATTTTTGTATCACTTTGACGTTAGATATTTAGAATTATAAGTGAGCGATAAAAATCACGAAGACATGTACAATTTTTAATTGAATTTATGAGTAACTCTCTTTTAACAGCTAATACGATAAAAAATAATTTCTAATCAAAGTTGCGTTAAATATCAGAAATATTTATATTTGATTTATCTGCCATGACCAGATAAATAAAATATTGGAGGACGGCCCTGTTAGAAGCTTCAACAATCGAAGAGCGTGCATGAGAAGGTGTATGAAAGCGTGGGACGCAAATGTGGTATTCCAGGACAGAAGTTCTATCCTCTTTGCCTACCCCCCTGGGAAACGGTGTGGCGGTTGGTTAGTTAGTTTTTATTTTTCTTTCCATAGTTTCGTGATCTTCAAAGCAAAGACAGTCTGTACAGATGTGGTATATGTTTCCCCGTATCCTCTCAATACACTTAAAGGTCCCTGTCCCATAAATGAGATCTGCAAACCTATTTCACACCAATATCGGCAGTGCAAAACATTTTTCAATAAATGTAAATTTAAGTTTGGAAAAGAAATTGATTTGGCATTGGATGTCAAAACGAGATGGGGCTCAATTGAGCCAATGTTAGAAATTTTTTGTTTCTAAAAGTTTCTGTAATAATAAAGATTCATTAAAATAATTGAATGAATCAAATTTGATTGAACATATCAATCGTGAAATATTGTCAAACTTAAAAGATACATTATCGCCTGCAAATGCTACAGTTATAATAATTTCGTTGTCTATCCGTCCGTCCGTCTGTCTGTCCCCGTAACTTCGTGTAACGTCCGTAACGTTATAGTAAATGATTTTTCTTTTATAATAAATATATAAATAAATAAATACTTATTTCTTAGGAACCGACATGTAAGTGTACTGTCATTTTTGACGGGTTACAGCTAGTGATAGTAATATTCTTATTACTTACTCACCATCATTATTACTACTGGATCTCATCGTTTTATTAATTTACTGGGAAAAATTCAAATAGATCCAATATGAGCAGAAAATAATATAAAAAATTTCAATTGAAAGAACTTTCAGTGGTCTTGCCTGATCTTTCAAAAATTTTGTTAAAATCTGTTTCAACCTTGGCATCGAATCTATGATAATAAGAAAAATGACTCAAGTGTGAATGAAGCATAGGGAGCGAAGCCAGCACTCACTAAAGGACAAAATAAAATAAGCTATTAAAGAAGTGATGATGGTTCCAGAAAAATCAAACGATACAGCTCAATCCATGAAGCAGGAATTAGCGCTATTTGAAAAAATTTGTAATAGGGCAAAAACTCAATATAATAAGTATACTATATCAAGTGTATGCTGAAAGGACTTTTTCCTAAGTGCCAATTTTTGTACAAAATTGAGGTCTCGATTAAATGAGAAACATTAAATTCCATTATTTGCGTTCCAATAAAAAATAATTTCATGTTTTCTCCTTAAGGTCAAATAAAAATGGTTTAAAAATTTTGTCTTAAAATATATTTTTTCATTGACACTGAAATTGAAAAAAAAAACGAAAACCCCGATTAACCGCGGTACCTGAAAATCATGTTTTTTCAGAAACCTTACGTGTACATATAATACATGCTTATGATATAGCCGGGTTCATACTATTCATTGTCACGGTATTATATTGGAACGCATATTGCTCTGCACTAGTGCGGTAGTTTAAATATTTTGTTTTATTCTTAAACCGTAAATTTGTAACATATTTTTTTTGTAATAGTGTATCTAGTTGGTCGATCATAAAAAATAGTATTCTGCAAAATAACATTTTATTCTCGTATTTATCTTAACACATTTTAAAATCTTTCCGTATTTTTGTAGAACTACATCTAAGTATTGATTGACGTTATCTATCTATTAAAAATAAAATATTAGACTCTCGGAATTGTGATAAATTACCAAAGAAACTTCACCCTTCACTGTGATAATGCACCTTTATTTTCGTACAACGTATGTAGCGGAGAATTTTCGAAATTACCATCTCAATCACCCAACCACGGACGGATCTCCTCTACGCCCCAAAGTCTTTGAACGATTTCATGGTCCCAAAATTTTAAGATTTCTCCAAGGGATTTCCATGGTAATCGTGTTTCTCCGTTATATTTGACCCAAGCGAATAGTTTCGAGTTTATTAGGGAAAGGGTTAAGGATTAGAATACGGATAGGTATTCATATAAATGAAACCTGTATTTCCATAATTAGATTTGTCCACTTTTGGTAGTTTAGTATTAAAGAAATTGCACATTTAATGAATATTTCAAATTAAAAATTGCGTCTAGTACGCGCATTAGAAGTTACACTCCTTTGAACCATATATTTACTACTACTACTTACTATGTACAGCTCCAGGTATACAACAAAAAATAGAATTGCCACCAATGAAAGGATAAACCATTGAAATATCAACGGATAAAAAATCTAAAATACACATTAAATACAACTAAAAAAAAGAAAATCAAACAGTAAGCACATAATCACCGTAATAACACTTTAATAGCTCCTGGAGCGTATACAATTTTCATAACAGGATTTTCACCAATAGCAATTCTTATTAGTGGTGTCGTCACCTATAAGAATTGCTATTGGTTAAAGCATGACAGAGAAAACTGCCATCTTAGCTTTTTATTGGTGAGTCGTAACTTCATGCCCGATGTGCGCACATTTCGTTGCATAACTAAAATTTCACCTAAACGCGCCTAAAGATGTAAAAAAATAATTCTATTACAGTATAGCAAATATGGTAATGAATGAAGTGTTTGTGTACCTACTCCCGAAATGATTTCAAACAAATTATTAATACATTATACGTATATTTTATCCCAATGTCCTGTGTATCTTGGAGAAATTTAAAAGAAAACTGATATTACATCGATGTAAAATGTCAATTTCCTTTGAAATTTATTCTCAGTTTGGTGGAAATTTTGTTGCTGCCATTTGTCAAATATGTATGAAGTACGTAAGTCCAGTACTTTGGTCAATTTTTTGCAAACTTGTAATACTGCTGTACACGTACTGTTGGTTGGTAATTATTTAAATTGTTTCTTTTACTGAATTAATACATTATTGAAGTGATTTCCTATGCACTCTTTCTTTTCGTCTTACAGATGCGGTGATATGTATGCGAGAAAGAGACCAAGTTATATGACCGTTTCACGCTAGATAGTAATGAAACAACGCGATTGACACCAAGCTAAGTGTTTTGTTGTTTTTAAATTCAGTATTTTATAAATCGCAACACCTGGTCCATCAAAAACAGCGAAGCGAAGGGAAATGCGCTAAATTGGAATAGTGAATTGCATGTGGATTAGGCCTACTGGGGATACCATGATAAAAAAAACGCGCCGCTTACTCAAGGTGGTGTGGAAATTAGTTTTTTGGCCAAAACGCATGTCGAACTTCACATTGCGGCGCTCGTACGCTAAAACTATTGTTTTTACGGAAAAAAAGGTTATTACACAAATTGTAGGAAATTTTTTTCGGAAAGAGAGAGCATATCAAAACATATAAAATTACCTATTTTTTAAACTCCCGGAAAACTTTCCAGGTAGCCCCTTTTTTAACACCAAATGACTGTACTATATAGTAAGACCCTCAATTGATTTTGATGGATGAAAAGTTACTCATCTCCGAATTTATGTAATTCTGGGTATTAGTGTATTAAAATTGCGCTTTTAATAGTATTTGCTTCTACGGTCTTACCGGAAAGGGACCAGTGAGTCCCGAAATCTGCTATGTAGGGCTAAAATATCCTTATACGTCAAATTAATTCGGGGAATGAATTTTAACTATTGTATCTTGTATATCATAACAATGGAGATGGGGACTGGATTAATAATCATTTTTTATGATTTTCGAATCATGTTTTTTTGTTTCCAGCGCGCCAGATTTGACGCAGAAAGCAAGGCGGAAGTCGGAAGCGGCGTAACGGAAAACTGTCAATCTGTCATTCGTAACTGTCAAATGATGTGACAGTGAATTATCAAACGTATTGCGGCGGATAATCGTCGGTATTGTTTACTTTTCGCGCTTCCGCATTGGGTGAATATTTAATGACTTTCTTTTCTGCCGTAACTGTTTACGTCGTAAATAATTGAAAAACCGTGTTGTACCCGCCTGGCTGCTTTACCCGCCCGAACAAAAACATTCAAACCGCGTTCTGCGGGTGATTTCGACAGATTTTAATGATAAATATTTATTGTGCCATTAGCGTTAATCTCGTATAACTTTGTAGGATTAAATTCTGTGCGCTAATGGAAAGGGAGAAGAGTAATAAAATGGAAAAGTGAGTATGTTTTTATTATTGTAATAATATATGTATAATTTCTAAGAAAAAAAAAGGAACAGGTGGATATAATAATGTTGAATATATGTACTCACCCTTTAAATCACAGTTAACAATAAACAAAGGCAACAAATGAACAATTTGACACTAGTATTGAGAGCAATAATCGATATTCGGTCTATATTTTTATTATTTTTTAGCTCTGAAACTATACAATACACTTGAAACTAATTGAAAATCGTTCGCTAATAGAAAAATAACTCTGAAATGGATCCAATATATGATACAAATGGGTAGAGGTCGATCGAAACACAAAAATAAATACAAATCTTTAATTTTATTTTTAAATATATTTACTTTAGAAGTTGTAACAGAGGTAGTTCACAACAATTTACAGTTAGATTCTTGTCCGAATTATGAGTCGAAATTGTTGAAGCAATAACGTCCTAATATCAATAGTTACATACTGATTTATTAGATTCTCTTTTTTTTATTTCCGACTTGAAAATGATTTACTATCATTAACGTAACTTAAATCGAATATGAAAAATTCGTACGCTTCAATACAAGTAAAATAAAATAGTAGCTTGTTGGTCTTGTGGTTAGGACTCTCGCCTCGTGATCCAAAGGTCGCAGGTTCGAATCTCACTCCAGACAAGCAAGTTAGTCCTATTTTCATAGCACAAGCTTAAATTGAAAATAGTAAGAATATTGATGTGACACGAATTCCGTGTTCGCATTTTTTTTAAATAAAAAAATAAAAAAATGATTTAAACCTTGAATTAAATTGTACCAGAATTTTTTCGCGCGGTTTTAGTAATTAATTTTATTTGATTTTTAATAAGCCGAAATTTTTAATATTCAATCTTTATTTTGATGATAGCCCGACGTTTCAAAAGGTATGTCAGATATGTTGAAAAAAATGCAAACTTTGATGTTGCTCATCACCATAACTATTGATATTAGGACACAAGTACTTCAACATTTTCAACTCATTATTTGGGCAGGAATCTATCCGTAAATTATTGTGAACTATGCGATACTCCGTATAATGTGTTTTTATTTATGTATATTTCTAAAAAAAAAACATAAAAAACCGACTTCAATACAAAAAAATCTAGCAAATTAGACAGGACAAGACTGAATTATCATCATAGGTTACATCTGCCCCATCCAGAACAGAGCAAATATTGATTTTAATCTAATTTCTAATCGGTTCGTTATTTTAATATAAAATGTGTATGGTTGTCCACCTCTCCTATAAAATAATAGTAATGATAATAATGGAAGACGAAAGCATAGAAAAAATGAAATGATTAAATTTTTTATAAAACTGGAAAGGACACTGTAATTTTGTTTTGGCTCTCCTGTAATATTGTTATTTCCGACTCATCTCATTTTCTCTTTAGCATACAGAATTGATATACTTACAGTATATTAAATAAATACATTTTGTTTAATGTTGCCAGGTTTTAGTTTGATTCATTGCGTAATTCGTATTCTATCCTTACTAACATTCCTTGATAAAAATTCTCGCGATAGATTGAAATAGTGCCTTGCACATTCATAATTCAGGAATGCGTGTATTCTTTATCGATCGACAGTCGCGATTTCTTTAACAGAATGGTGTTTCATCTTAATAATAAATCGATCCATTGAATACCAAACACCGTTGGCAACAGCCATTAAAATCTTCTGAATTTATTGAACAGTTTATTTTTTATTTTATCCAATTGTAATAATTTCGTTGTCTTCCGTCGAAACTTTGTGCAACGTCCGTAACTTCTTTATAGTGTAATTTTTTTTTCTTCACCTTTTTTTGTTTTTTTATTCATTTAAAAGTACCTACTGTTATTTTCAACGTGTTAAGATAGTCATTTTACAGTTTAGTAATAAAAATGTGAGAAACTAGGTTACCTACGAGAAAAGGTTATATTTGAAATGTTATGCTAGCCATTTAGTATCTAGAGCAGTGGGTCTCGAAGAATTATAGTATTATACGTACCTGTGCATATATTAACCTAGGGTCCCGTGAGTCACGCATAGAGAAATTTAAAAGGGGATACATATTTTTAATCTTTAATTTATTCGGAATTTTGACAGTAAAATAATTTAAATGGGAAAAGCATTGAACGATGAGAAGACCAATAATAGAGATTTTCCATGTAAAGAAATATATAATGGAGCAATATAACAACATATGATTACAATGAAATAATATACTATATGATTTTAAAAAAAAACACGCTTATGTTTAAATGTATTAAAAACTAAAACATAGATATTTGGCCAAAAAATGTTTGTCTCACTCTTCAAAAAAAGATGGGCGCTTACAAAATTAATATAGATTACAGATTTCAGTTATTTATGGCTAAAGTTACATAATATAAGCTCGATTTTTTTTTAAATATTTTTTTCATGTAATATACTTTTCTACTTTTTATCTTAATTTCGTACAAAATCATTTCGGTAGGAAACTAATGCCAGCTTTTGGTGATATCATTATCTAATTTCCTCATTAATCTATTAACTCATTAACTAATTTCAAAAACTTGGTTAATATCTCTCCAGCGCACTCTATTGACCGAAGCAGCCCTTCCAGCATCTGTAAAAACTGCACGAATTTCGCGGAATATATTCAGTATTCACGATAGAACATGAATATCCATAATAAAATTAAAAGATATGTTAGCATTCTGCAATCTGTAATATTCCGTGATGAATTCTACTAGGATATAGATGACAGCCGTCATATAAAAACTTTTAAAGTTTGACAAATGAAAAATATTATTTTTTTCTTCAAATGTAGCAAATTTATTTTGTGGTAACATAATTATAATTGATATAAATTAACTTTATTGAAACCACTTATTTATTGAAAAAATTCGATAAATAAGTGGTTTTAACAAAGTTAATTTATATCAATTGATAAATATTATGTACGAATTTTATGAAACTACCTACATAAGAACACGATTTTAATATTTTTTTAGAATAAGTAACGAAATGGCAAAATAAATTACGTACAGAACCCCTCGTAATACATAAATGACAGGGGCGTGCAGTGGGAACATCACAGCATGACTTTTACGTAACCAATTATTTTGAAAAAAAATCGGAATGTATCATAACATATTATGTAACATAAAATATGAATACTATCACAATTGTTGTCATAGTATTCATATTTTGATATATCATAAAAATCTGTAGCATAAATATTTGATTTCTATTTTTATTCCATTATATACGTATAACAAAAAAGTCATGCTTCAATGTTCCCACTACACGCGCCTGATAAATGATGACAATAACAATGAAGGCTCTAGTACAGTCTACACACCTGGAACAGCCTAGAAGCTGCGGAAGCATTATCCTAAGTACTAGATCAATTTAGGTTAGGGTAGTTTTTGGGTATAAATAGCGCGGATCTAGGCCGCCGCGAGATTCTTTGTTTGAGTCGCGGACGGCGGCCAGGTGTGCCCAGTCGTGAATTGCGAAGCGACAGATATCGAGCGAAACAATCAGGCGAGTACTTATATAAGCGGCAAAATAAATAAATAAAATAAAGAGTTTTACTTACGTGCGATATTTCAACAGAAATTTCTCAAAAGTGTTACCCAGCGATAATAAAGTGTTTATATACGAGTGATACATTACGAAATAGTGCGATTTAAAGAATAGCGATAAGTTTAATTCATATAAACTGACGCTTCCATTTAATAATTAACAATCTTTATATTATACTTATCTATTCTTATTGACAATTTATTTATCATTAAGACATTTTTATTATTTATTTGTTATAAGTGTATTGTTTAGTATGTAAAAACTTGCTACTTGGTGTGTTTTTTTTTGTTTTGATAAAATACACGGCAATAAAGTTTTTAAAATAAACATTACAAATGTAAAGTAAAAAGAATTAAAATATTGGTTTACAAAATATAAAAAACAATAATACAGCGCAAAAGTAAAAGTACTTAAGAATATATTCCAAAATTGTGTTTATGGTTTTTCAATTTTTTTTTCTGAATATTATTTACAATTCATTCTATCACTAAGGCATTATTTATTTTTTATTTATCATAAAAAGTGTATTATGTATCGTTTATAACGTTACTTGTTAATCTTATTATATCATTACTTGTTAATCTGGAACTCATTCCTGAAATTTTATTTATTGATTTGCGTTAGTCTGAATATTACTTATAATTTATTTTATCATTATTTATTCATTATTCATAACTTATTATTAATTTATCGAAAAAAAGTGTGTTGTGTAATTATATAATATTCAAAATGTACTTACTTTGTACTCTAATGTCACTCTACGGCCATCTATTAGGTCATTAATAATCCGTTGACGGGTCTCTTTGTTAAAAAAATAATGAAATATATCGCTAATTTATTTCCAGTGTTTTCTTTTATTTGTCTCTTTATTTGTTTGTCAATTTATTTGCCTCCCGAATCCACGACCTGTGACACTAATTATATATGTTACTCAGTTTCGGACGGGTGTTGTTCAAATAACAAAATTACATCCCTTACTCGGGTTGTTTCTATTAACTTGTCGTATCCACATGTTCCATCTTTCACTAAGGGGATTAATTTCACGTAGTTCCACCCCATTATAATAATTTATTCACTCGCTCCCGAGGGAGCCATAAAAAGTCCGTTGATTTATTGTACCACCGAAAATATTTAAGTGTTTAATCGACAAAACAATTTAATGCTCGTACCACTGTGTGTCTCGCTCTCGCTCCTTGTAAACAGAGCAGAAGATCGATCGCTCCTGGTTGGCCGTATTTGTGAAGTCACGAATCCTACATACGTGTATTTAATATGTTGTGTACATGATAAATAGGCTTCAATTACTCCACCATTCTGCGCGTCCCCGTCCGTGCAGTTGTGAAGTTTACCAGCAACAACATTTCAACAAATGATTTTAAATAATAGAAGGCTTCAAATCTGTTGCAATATTTTTTTATGCCGAACATTATTGATCGACAGTAGGTGGAGGATATAACAATGGATTTGTCAAGAGAAGGATGCAAGCACTTACTTTGGCTAAATCCAAGATAATGGTCCCATTGCATATACAACGAAAATGATTATTTCACTATATTATTGAATGTGCTAATAACAAAATGAAAGATAATTTACGTTTAAAAAGTAAGTATTAAATAAGATTTTTAAGTTTCGAAAAATGCACTGCATATTTTGACATTTCATAGGCAATATATGAGGTTAGGTTAGGTTATTAGGTTTGGTTTGGTTAGGTTATTAGGTTTGGTTAGGCTAGGTTATTAGGTTTGGTTTGTTTAATTTAGATTACGATTATTTTAGTTAGATTAAATTAACAAGACATTAAATTATATAGTGAAATACTTATTTTCATTGTATGAACAACGGGACCATATTCTTGGATTATTCCCTTACTTTTCTAAATGCTGGTTTTGTAATTCCTGCGGTTCGGCATACAACGAGCGGCAAGGTGCTTCCTTCTTGGGATGGATAACACTCGCGATTATTTATGTTAATTAAGTTTTTATGGGGTAAATAAAGAAATCGATATAATAGATATTCTAAAGCTGTAGGTTATATTTCTTAACGGCGGTAAGCGATATACACAGAAGGTATATAATCTTTTAGGTAAGCGGCACTCGGCGGCGTTATTCGAACTGAATACAGATCTGTGCTTGCGGATGTGGTAATAGACAAGGTAGATGGTTGAAGGACGAGAGGGAAGCGGGGATGATCTCACCCATTTCACCCGCGTTCTAAATGGCGCTAACAGTAGAAAAAAACAAATTATTCATATGCCTACTTACCATAGTGGATACTTTTTAACTGCATCTCGAACGAGATACGAGGTAGGTAAGGGGAAATACCGAATATTAAATGTTGATGTCAACACTCGACAATATACTAAAATTAAGCATACTCGCACTAACTATCAAAATACGTGGGCCATTTTTAAAGGAAGAACAATTTATTGTTGCTAAGACCTTCCAATTACAATGAAAAAATGTTTAAAACTTTTCTGTAAATAATCCCCTCTGATTCATTTGAGGTCTTCCAACGCCTCTTTTATTCTCCCAAGGTCTGGTGCCCATTGCCATTCGCATTTCGCTACACGATCCATGATATCCACTATTCTAGTTCTACGCCTATCATGTTTAAGCATTTTTTTAGCAGCAATGGTGATTAATAAAATACCATCGAGAAATGATGTCTGACGCACTAAAAATAGGTTCTAGGTGCTGCACAAATATGAGCTTTTTCATAATCACGTTTTTCACAAAGTTTTAGCGTATTTCTGGGATAATTTTTTCAATTTCTTGTTGAATGACTTACAGAAAGCGGTTGATTTGTTGTTGGTGTACTACCGTGGATCTTTTCTTTATTGTAGCCCGCAGAGAAAAAAATCTGGCTTACTTAAATCAGGGGAAAGATAAGTCCAAATGACATCACTAAATTTGGCATCGGTCGGGCAGGAAATGCATCGCACGTCGCACAATATTTGCATCACAGCGCGAGCTGTATGCGATGTAGCACCGTCCTGTTAAACTTCATAAGCATATGATTTTTTATTAAATTTCAGGTAAAAAGAAGTTTCGCAACATCGCATGTTTTCGTTTATTTTGAGTCATGCTGAGGTTCTTATAATATTTCCGACATCATTTCTAATGTCTGTAGCACACCTCCGCCGCGAAATCACAGCAGCGAAACCGCACTAGTTTCGCTCGAGGGACTAGAGTCCGGGTAGGCTTTTATCATCCACGGTGGTATTGTTGAGACATAAATAATAAATGATCAATTATAAAAAAATATTAAAAATGTTTGATTTAAAAAGTTAATTAAGAATAGTAAACAGTCCGCTCTATAGAATAAACGATTCTTATAGTAATAATTCGTAAATATAATCAGTAAATAGACGAATTCTTGTCTCTCGAGAAAGGCAGACAAATAATAACTAAGCGGCTGCCTCGATACACCTGCGAATATGAGCCTAACGAGGGGAATTTCCAAAGGCTCTCTCTAGTAAAGTTTTACTCCGAATAACCTGAAACTTTGGGAGAATATTCTTGACATGCTATATTATTAGATAAAAAAAATATTTTTTGAAATTTACAAACTCATAACCCGTAACGTAACCCATTAACATCATATCATATTCGAAAAAGAAACATACTGTTCGATCTTTATGAGCAGGACCGGAGGTCATTGAACATAAATATCCATCTTCTCCTTTCCATAGACCACGCTCTATCAAAATCTCGTTTCTATGACTTTGACACGATATTGCTTTATTTTGGAACATTTGAATTTTATCTGCTTGATGTGCTGACCTGTGAGGATCTTTGTGTGTACGTGACCGTACAAATCCTTCAGATAAGGAACAAAGTGAACCAGAAAACCACAGTGGGACATAGCGCCCCTTTGATAAGGGAAGAACAAGTCCATCTACGTGGATCCGGAGGAAAACAAGAGAAGAGCGTGCTTCCTTTCATTGCCCATTGTCCTCTCTCTAAGCCTTTATACCAAATCCATTTTCCAAAAACTTTTCCATTCTACAATCTGTGTTCAAACACATACCTTCTAGCCGCATCCCAGTGCATAGGTGAAACTTATGAAACCTTTCCGGATTTGAAATTAACTGCTCGCATTCGCAATTCCTTTGATCCGGAATTCCTTTCTATCGCAGTTATGTGGATTTTTAAAACCCTTTGTGTCTGACTCTCCATTAGCAGTTGTGTGAATAAAAATGTATGTTTTCTCTCACTGAAAATTTATCTTAAATTTGTTGCTACTTAAAAGTATCTCCGTGTGGAAGGGTTAAATCTAATATTCCAACTAGGTAAAACACTTCTATTTTCTTTGATAGATATTGGTTTGTATTTATTTGCATAATATTTTTTGTTTTCAATCTTTATTTGGTGCTGATATCGGATTTAAGAAATTTGTATGTTTCACTTATAAAAATATTATGTTTTTGAAGTTTCTCATTGTGCTCTGAAAAATTAAATAAAGACACAAGTAAATTAATTAACTAAAATATTCACCTTTTTAATTTAGTTATCCCATTTATGTTTTTTTCATGTGTATCTATGCAAGGGATTCGTGTCCGAATGGGACGTGTATTTTATTAAAAATTAACGTTGGTAAATCAGTACATAACTGAGTAGTCTATTTTAACGATTCACAAAATTCAAGCGAATGTTGATAATGAATGCTGGGTAGGTTTTTGTCGTATTTTGCTCTTCTTAATTTTTGAATTTGTAACGTGTATATTTATTTATATTAAACAAAACCGTTTTTTGTATAATACGAAATAATAATATCCATTATTCCCGCATTAGTAAATTAAACTGTTTCAATTGAACGCAAAATAACATTTTCTTTATTAGGTGACCTGAAAAGGTGATGAAGGTTTTTTTTATGCTGACTGTTCTTCCAATAAATTATGTCAAACCTTTTAATGAACCTTTTATCGGGCGTAGGATGCGGGTACGCCGGACCCTTCAGGGTTAAGAATTAGTAATTAATGAAGTTGGGAAAGAATTTATTCATATTTTTTTTGCAGCTCTTTGGGTTATTTTATCAGTGTGGCTTATTATTATCAGTTTTATTTGTCTTTGAGTGTTACCTTAATTCCTTGAATGTTTTTTCTGAGGGGACCTGTTTTAAGGATGAAATGAACCAACTCAACATCACGCAATTTCCCAGAGGGGTAGGCAGAGAGAATAGAACGCCAGTGGCGTTCTATCCTTTCTGCCTTCTATTATCCCTTCTGTCCTGGCACACTACTTTTGCTTCGCCCACTTTCATACATCTTCTCACGCACACCCATCGGTTGTTGAAGCTTCTAACAGAGCCAACCTCCATGACATATCATAAGGATTTATAATATAAAAAAAAATCAGGCGTGTACTCATGTACGCGCGGTAGACGTTATACTTTAAAAGTTAAATAAAGACAACATTATTTATTAATGATGATCATAGTATCGTGTTGTAAAATTCTACACCAATATTTGTCGATTATTCTATTGAGTTTCATGAAAAGAATTAAAACTAATACCTAGAGAAATTTGAGAAACTATTTTTCGAGGCATTTACAATCCAAGGTGTTGTTTCTCTCCCTGCAGCAGTTTATTTCCTCCGGCTTTAATTGATAACCATTCTTGTATTAAAAATAACTAAAGAAAAATAAAAGGTAGGCGCTAACGATATTGATATAGATTACAGAATTCTGTTGTTAATGGAGGAAAAGCGCCCATGTTTTTATTGGAGAGTAAGGCAGAATGAATCTGATAATTAATTCATGTATTTTCATCAATAATACGTCTGTGTGCCAGCTCGATTGGACATTTGGAAGCGGGTGAAATATCGATTATAAAATTCCGTCCAGACAGACAAACAGGTGAAACTAATATAAGCGTGGTAATAACCAAAGTTAAGCATAACCATTCTTGTGTGTACTGTCATTTCTTCAACATTGCTATCTGTGATGTTCTTACTATCGTGTCGTGACTTCGGGATTCTTCCAATAAAAGAGGTTGTCGGTTACTCTTGGTTTATTGGTGGCAACAATACGTTATACAGAGGTTACAGTGAACAACAGCGGTCTGTCTCTATATAATGCTATAAAAAGCCTAGAGACGACAAGCGTGCGACCTTATAATGCATTTGCTCTCTCTTTCATGCTTCGCGACATACGTCCCTCAGATCTATTACACTGTCAGAGAATATACCTATATCGGTAAAACTCTTATATGCTTATGAATCGTATGGCACATCTACGGCAATTCCTTTTTTATTGCTCTCGAAAGAGGTGCTGAAGAGATGGGGCTCTTTATCAACGAAGAAAGGCATCCAATAAAAATATTGCTGCGCAGAATTCTTCTAAATAAACCTTGCAAATAATGACAACGACTCCGGTGAAGAGACTAAAATAAATATTTAACTGCCAACAGGTGCTACTTTGGGGCTTTTAGGCTGACAAAGATACGAATTAAGATAAATTCTAGTTGTGTCACGAAGACGAAGCTATTTATATGGGAAAGTACGTATGGAAGTCTTGGGCATTACAGTGCTTGCTACAGGGCTTGCCACCTGTCACAGGTAATGTTACGTTCACTGATCGACCACACATCTTTTACTATTATAAATAATTTGATTACGTTTTCGATTGGTTTCGCAATATATTTTGTTACTGTTGTGGCTAATTAATCTACAACTAATAGCTGATTTATATATTTATTTCATATACTTATATTTTATTTATTTATTTATGAATCAACGCCCTAGTGGGCTTTTACAGTACAAGAAAATTATAAGGATTATAATACACCTAACATAAAACACATTTTACAGTAAATAATAAAAAAAAATAATATAAATGAAACATATTTAAAATAAATGAACAATATGAAATATAACAATGTAAAACAATATAAAATAAATTAAAAATAGGAATGAACAATATATATAAACGATGATTAGTACACAAGCAAACAGTAATAATTAAAAACCTTTAACAAATTAGTAATAGAGTAAAATAAAAATAATTGAACCAATATACCAGATAAATAAAATAAACCAAAGATTATTTTATCTCTATTTTTTACATATTAAAAAGGAAAATGAACAATAATTAGGACACTTTAAAATAAATAAATATATATAATTCATGGGGAACAAAACATAAGCAAAAATTTAGTCCATCAAACTGTAATTAATTCTATCGGTAAATTCTAAGTCTAAGTAATTCTTTAATTCGGGTATGTTCCTTCATCGAAAAATGTAGATATAGGGCCGAAATTCAAATATAAAAAACCATAATTTTTGACGGATTATAGTTAGTTAAATCATAATACAACATAATTTTAATATTTACAAGCATAAAGCGTGCAGTAAATACTTAGATATAAGCTGTACTTAAAGAAAATTCTAAGAAATAAAATATCTAGATGTCTCGCAATTTTTCATCACAAATTTAATATTCTAATATAACTCAGATTTTAATATATTATCATGATATTCTGTCAGAAAAATAATAAAATATCTAACTTCATTTTGTTTACAACATATTAAATAGCGCCTAGTAAGTCGTAACTTTTGTTATAGGCCAATTATTCATTTTCGCCATAAAGTTTGACATTATGCACACGCGTACAAGTATGTGTATCAATATGGGAACAATAAACTCCAATGTCCTCGATCTATACTTATTGGTGATTTTAGGAAACGTGAGTCCCGAATTAGCAATGTTAATAATTATCACTTTATTCCAGCGTAATCAGGTTACATGTGCATGTTCCAATCTTCCATAAAAGGATACAAATTACGATATATGTAAATATATTAGACATAAATACAAAAGACACAAAAAAAACATAAAATGCATCGTGCATTTCTGCCAAGTGAAACCGTCTTATTAAATATCTAATTATTGCATTCTAACTGTGTAAAAGAAGCAGTAGGATCACATGAATAAGAAAAACGTTGATGGATGAGTACAATAAACAGTCTTTGTTACACCGTAATTCAAATGCCTGCGGGTTTACAATTTTTTACAATGATACCTGAAAAGAGTAGACTACAAAACACGTACTAAATAACCGATGAGCGTTCGCAAGTGTCAGTATAACATGGATGTATGACATTTTCTTTTCTTTGCTTACTCCCAACAGAGTACGGCATAACGTCCCGTACTTATTTTCGTGAGCCGTCCTCACAAAATCATCCCTTTATCCTCTCTCTGATTTCTTTTTTATTTCATAAAATAGTCAATTTTCCTCGTAACCCAGACGAACAGGTGCGCCACCGCTGAGGTGATCAATCAGGCACTTTTACACCGAACCTGGGGTGTACTTTGTGTGATGAAGATTGGCAAAAACCACCCACTTTTTGTTAGCAATAAATGGCTTCTCATTTCGTATTGAATGTTGCGATATTCATCGTTAGGTTTGAAGCTTACTACAAGAGTGGATGATTATACCTTTTAGCCATGTGGATTGAAGATTAAATCAAGTTTTAAATTAAATGATGTTTTTACTGCTTTTATGTACTAATTCGCAACACATTTTTGATCTTAAAATGGAGTGCTATTATTTAATATTGTTAATAGTTAATTCATCGGAGTGATTATTCTTAACTTATTCGGTTAAAATCTGAAACAACATTAAAAATAATCAGCCTGTCGGCTTTTGAATCTCTACTTTTCGTGTTAATTGCGTAAACTTTGATTTATACTCACCTCTTTCCATTTAAGAAAGACAATTGAATTAGTATGCGTGTTATTAGTATGAATTAGTATGAATTAGTAAGTCGTGCGTATGAGGCACATTTTTTTGTTGTGTTGGTGTTTATACCCGTAAACAACACAACGAAACAATGTGCGTCGTACGCACGGCTTACACATACTAATTCGATTTTCTTTCTTAAATGGACTAGCTAAAACGCCTGATACAACCGAGAAGCGACGAGGACCTTCTCCTAAACACTAGAGTAATCTAGAAAGTACGAAAATATCAGCATTTAGGTATAAATACGGAACGGAGCCGCGGCGCTTGAGTTGTCGCTTTCGACAGGTCGTCGATTCAGGGAGAAGTACGCGCGAGCCGCGAGATGACGCCCAGTGTGGCCAGTCGTGAATTGCGAAGCTATAAATAAAACGAATAATTGAGCGAAGTACCTAATTGGCGAAATAAATAAGCGATAAATAATACGCGCGAGAATGAAATATTCTAGCAAGTGATAAAAACGTGTCACTCGGCGATAATAAAATTTTCATTTACGGGTGATATATTGCGGAATAGTGTAATTAAAATAACAACTTTAAGTTTAATTCGTTTTAAGTGACTTTGTACACTAAATGATTAATTAATCACTAATTAATAAATCGCTACTTAATTTCCAGTCAAACATAATAATTTCGTTGTCTATCCGTTTATCCGTCCGTCCGTCTGTCTGTCTGTTCCCGTAACTTCGTGTAACGTCCGTAATTTCGTTCGAATTCACGGCTAAAAAAAATGAAATTAAACGGCCGGAGATGGGGCTTGAACCCCGGGCCAGCAAACCCGAAGGCGGCAACGATAGCAATGCTAAACACGAACCAGTTCATGTTCAACACAATCACCAGGGTTTAACATAGTACCTACCTCAACTGCCGGCAGAAAAAATATTTAAAAAATGTACAAATATTTTGATAAATTATTTGTTATTGCTTGGGTGTCGGTTATAAATAAGTAAATATCATTTCTTTAAGAATTGGCATTTGTAAAAGTACCGTCATTTTTGACGGGTTACAGATAGTATTATATAAAATTCATTTAGGTACGTGCCGGTCGCGTTGGTTACATCGCCACTCGGTGAATACTTTGTACAAATGCATTATTGATTCCCAGACATTTCCATTGTCATTAAAAGCCTTCGACTTCCACGATTTTCATCTCGAAGGAGCGCGAGCTACCCGGGACGCGAGCGGCCAACCGGCGGGTATTGATTGCGCCTATTACGCCACTGACGACCTCTGGAGACCGTGGAGTGATATAAATTGCATTCGAAGCTGCCAAAGCCGACGTGCTTATCTGGCAAACAACAGGACATATCCTGGATACCTGACCAATTTACGCATTCCCGGGGGGCATTTCAGGAGTACAACTGGCTAGGGTGCCTACCTGTTTTGTCCGCTAAGATGACTTTCATTTAAAAATTATATTAGGTCCTTACATATGAAATTGGCGTTTTGCCGTACTGGCAAATTTGATCTCAAATATCTTCTCTTTGGTTAGGAATTCCAAATCCAAATTTATACAGCTATTTACTCATGTATTTGTGTTTTGAAAATTATAATTCATTTGTTTTTTCCTCAATTGTTTTTTTCTTTGCGTCACTCAGTTTACAAAATGAAAAACTTGAAATATCGCGTTATTTACGAGTACGAGTTCCACCGTGGCACCAGTGCTGCAGAAACGGCTCGAAGGATTAATGATGTGTATGGCGACGGTGCCGCAAAAGAAAACACAGTGCGTTTTTGGTTCCAACGTTTTCGTTCTGGAAATTTCGACCTGCAGAACAAGCCCCGTGGACGGCCGGAGACCAAAGTTGATAATGAAGAATTGAAGGCTATTGTGGAAGCGGATCCATCGCAAACCACATCCGAGTTAGCTGCAGGCTGCGGTGTTAGTGATAAAACTGTTTTAATCCACTTGAAGCAAATTGGTAAGGTGAAAAAGCTTGAAAGGTGGGTACCTCACGAATTGAGTGAAGCAAATCAACAAACGCGCGTTGACTGCTGCGTTGCATTACTCAACCGGCACAAAAATGAAGGGATTTTAAATAGAATCATTACCTGTGATGAGAAGTGGATCCTGTACGATAATCGGAAGCGCTCATCGCAATGGCTGAACCCTGCCGAACCAGCCAAACCATGCCCCAAGCGAAAATTGACTCCAAAAAAGTTACTTGTGAGCGTTTGGTGGACTAGTGCTGGTGTCGTTCACTACAGCTTTCTTAAATCTGGCCAGACGATTACGGAAGATGTCTATTATCAGCAACTGCAAACTATGATGGAAAAGCTAGCTGCTAAACAACCGAGGCTGGTTAATCGCTCTAGGCCACTGCTGCTTCATGATAACGCTAGACCACACACTGCACAACAGACGGCTACCAAATTAGAGGAGCTTCAATTGGAATGTCTAAGACATCCACGTACTCTCCGGACCTTGCCCCAACAGATTACCATTTTTTTCGAAATTTGGATAACTTCTTGCAAAGGAAAAAATTCAACTCCGATGGGGCAGTTCAAACCGCCTTCAAAGATTTTATTGATTCCCGTCCGAATGGTTTTTTAGTAAAGGGATCGATGAACTACCTATGAGATGGCAAAAGTGCATAGATAGCAATGGTACATACTTTGATTAAATAAATATATTATAATAAAAAAAAATCGGCTTATGTTCCTCCCATACTAAACG
>JADDOH010006046.1:0-15277 GCA_016648135.1 Agrypnia vestita | reverse complement strand
TATTAGGTCCTTACATATGAAATTTGCGTTTTGCCGTACTGGCAAATTTGATCTCAAATATCTTCTCTTTGGTTAGGAATTCCAAATACAAATTTATACAGCTATTTACTCATGTATTTGTGTTTTGAAAATTATAATTCATTTGTTTTTTCCTCAATTGTTTTTTTTCTTTGCGTCACTCAGTTTACAAAATGAAAAACTTGAAATATCGCGTTATTTACGAGTACGAGTTCCACCGTGGCACTAGTGCTGCAGAAACGGCTCGAAGGATTAATGATGTGTATGGCGACGGTGCCGCAAAAGAAAACACAGTGCGTTTTTGGTTCCAAAGTTTTCGTTCTGGAAATTTCGACCTGCAGAACAAGCCCCGTGGACGGCCGGAGACCAAAGTTGATAATGAAGAATTGCAGGCTATTGTGGAAGCGGATCCATCGCAAACCACATCCGAGTTAGCTGCAGGCTGCGGTGTTAGTGATAAAACTGTTTTAATCCACTTGAAGCAAATTGGTAAGGTGAAAAAGCTTGAAAGGTGGGTACCTCACGAATTGAGTGAAGCAAATCAACAAACGCGCGTTGACTGCTGCGTTGCATTACTCAACCGGCACAATAATGAAGGGATTTTAAATCGAATTATTACCTGTGATGAAAAGTGGATCCTGTACGATAATCGGAAGTGCTCATCGCAATAGCTGAACCCTGCCGAACCAGCCAAACCATGCCCCAAGCGAAAATTGACTCCAAAAAAGTTACTTGTGAGCGTTTGGTGGACTAGTGTTGGTGTCTTTCACTACAGCTTTCTTAAATCTGGCCAGACGATCACGGCAGATGTCTATTGTCAGCAAATGCAAACCATGATGGAAAAGCTAGCTGCTAAATAACCGAGGCTGGTTAATCGCTCTAGGCCACTGCTGCTTCATGATAACGCTAGACCACACACTGCACAACAGACGGCTACCAAATTAGAGGAGCTTCAATTGGAATGTCTAAGACATCCACCGTACTCTCCGGACCTTTCCCCAACAGATTACCATTTTTTTCGAAATTTGGATAACTTCTTGCGAAAGAAAAAATTCAACTCCGATGGGGCAGTCCAAACCGCCTTCAAAGATTTTATTGATTCCCGTCCGAATGGTTTTTTTAGTAAAGGGATCGATGAACTACCTATGAGATGGCAAAAGTGCATAGATAGCAATGGTACATTCTTTGATTAAATAAATATATTATAATAAAAAAAAATCGGCTTTATGTTCTTCCCATACTAAACGCCAATTTCATATGTAAGGACCTAATATATTATGTATTAGTACGAAGAAGCTTACTGTGATGCATATTCCACTCATTGTATTATGAGTAAAAAAACAATCTTTACAGTGCTAATAAAGCGGTGGTTGAATGTCTGTTTCATTAATTATTCGTGGTTGTACAGGTTGATAAAACAGATTTTTTTTAAATTTGCGGCATATCACCCAGTAAAGGGTGTTATTGCCAGCCATTATTAAATCATATATGGAAGGTTTGAGGAAAGAGGAGACAGAAATGTATGGAAATATATTTAAAACGTTTTTTTTTCTTGCAGATTGTCTGCGGCATTTCCGCCCTGGTGATGGGCAGCGTGGCCTTCATCGAGGAGAGGCGCGAGTCGAACCTGGGACTTGGGATACCAGCCGGCGGCGCAACTGTTCTTGCAGCAGGTACCTACCTAGTTTACAACACAAGTAATTGCATTACTGCATATTTTTATTAATTAATTAATGTAGTTAATTAAATGTAGACGATGAAAGCCGTTGTCCTAATCATATTAGTTTTAGATTTCACATATTTATAATCCTCCCGTCACGCACTTTCTATACGGTACCTGACCATAGTGAAATGGGACCCATCACAAACTTAACGCCGTTTTACGAGCAAAGCTCTCATATCGGTCCTACACTTTCACCATTCACATGTGCATTGTTTTTTTGCTAAAATATAACAATAAAGACAAAACATTCATGCCACGCTGCGGAGAGTCCACATAAAACCATTTCACTGTCTCTAGGGCGCAACAGGGAAATAACATCAAATACACTTAACCTGACTACAGCCATAAATATACACTGCAGTGGCTACTGTACCACGCCGTTTCCGACAGTTGTCTCAAGCAGTCGGTTGCGCATTGCACCGCGCTCACTTTACCTACCGACCTCCGCACACCGTTAATTCTCCGTCTTGAAGGTTTTGTCTGAATACGGGGTGAAGAGTAAGCTCATACACGCAATTGCATCCCTGTATAAGGGAAGTAGTGCTTGAGTCAGCATTAATGGGGCATTCACATCATGGTTTTATATTACAAAAGGTGTCAAACAGGGATGCGTAATGTCACTTCGGCTTTTTAATCTGTGTATATGGACAATTGTATGAAAAAACTGAAGGAACTAGAAGTAGGAGAAAAAAATGGACGGGTTCACTATATACTGCCAACTATACGTAGACGATGCAGTATTAGTGGCTAACAGTGAAACCGATCTTCAGTGCCTGGTGTCCAGGATGTCCGATGTATGCAAGCAGAGTGAACTTATGATGAATATCAGCAAATCGAAAGTGATGGTGTTCAAGAGAGAAAAACGAGTGACTAAGTGTTGTGCAACGAATGCTTAGAACAAGTGAATGAGTTTGTGTATTTAGCAGGTATATTTAGTAGAGACGGCAAGGCTAAGAACGATATCACACGGTAACAAAGTAACAAAGTAAATGGTGCTCTGAATGCTATTATGACTAATAAGAACCTGGAAAGGAAACAAGACTAGTGGTATATAATGACCTTCTAGTACCAACTCTGATGTATAGAAGTGAAGCCTGAAATTAGCAAAAAAGGAATGAAAGTAGACTGAATGCGGTGGTAATGCGGTCAATAAGACGCGTGGAAAATCTATGGTCGATAAAGTGAGGAATGAACAAATTAGAAGTGAATGTAACGCTGACTGTAGTGTGTTAGATAGAATAAAGAAAGAAGTGCTGAGATGTGGAACGAATGAATGATGAAAGGATGGTTAAGAAAATATATAAGGCAATTTTTGAAGGTAAGAGGAACAGAGGGCGTCCGCGAAAGACCTGGCATGATCAGATTCTACAAGTATTAGAGGATGGCCCCGTTAAAAGCCTCAACAACCATAGAGCATACATGAGAAGCAAAAATAGTGTGCAAATATAGAGGAATATGGCGGACTCCTATATGTCTATCCTCTCTGCATCCCCCTGCGGAGCAACGGCGTAATGGTTATATATAAGTTAGTTAAAAATTGAATTAATTTTGAGTGTATCATTTGTCTCCCACCGCTACGATCCATGGCTATATAGTTTTATATAGAAAATTATTGACATAATTTTCATATAAAAAAGAAAATTTTGATGTCAGATGATACCTTATTGTTCCGAGGTTACGGTATGGACAAAAACTGTTGCGAGAGAAGAGAACACGGTAAGATTAATGGTACAAAGTTGGGACGGATAAGATTGATGAACCCGGTAAAAATTGCAACAGAGACACCTCTATCTACAGCGTCCAACTATAATGTACGTCCTAACGACGACTCCAGAAACTAATCTCATTACTAATGTCTCCACAATTGATGACTACTGTGACAAGATATATTACAAAATGTGTAAAAAATTTCGAATAAGATAATATGTAGATATGCCAAACTGCACAGCAATTTGGCATATCTACATACATACATACTACAGTACAATGTAATAAATATCAAAAAAATTAATAAATAAATATAAAAAATAAAAAATAAATTACAGTTCAAAAAGTTTCGCTTTCCAATAAATCCACAAAGTAAAACTCACATACATAATACATTATCACGGGTCGTGGCTGCAGAAGATAAATGAAAACACTGGAATTTGACAGTCACTAAACACGAATTAAATTAGATTACACGCATTGTCTATGAACACTTTATTATCGCTGGAAACACATTAATCTTCACTTGCTAGAGCATTCCATACAATTGTCGCACTTAATGGTCGCATTTATTTATTTCGCCACTTATGTACTTCGTTCGATTATCGCTTATTATCTGTCATCGCGAAATTCCACACGGCCGTCGTCCGTGGCTTATTTCACGCCGATGGAAATGTCAAAACAAATTCTCTTATTGCGCAGCGTGGTAACAATATTATTTTCATCAGGCTAAATAAGTCTAATACTAAATACGTAATTATTATATTTTGCTAACAAAATTAACATTTTGAAAATAATTATTATACCTACTTTACTGCGTAAAATATATTGAAATATCCCGCAAAAGAAATACTACCATTTTACAATACTTCATTACAAGACAGAAACACATATCTGGGCCGTTATTAAATTAACCTTGATTAATTAATTTTAATAATATAATAGAAATTGAGATCCGTAACCATGTAACTATGAACATTTTGATTATATTTAATCATTTAAAAATTATTTTTCTTTATTTTATTTTATTTTATTTAAATGTCTGGCTGACGTTTCAGATTCCATTGCAGGTTTTTATCATAAGGGCTGTTGTCGGTGATGGTATCACCAACCACAACCCTGATGATAAACCCTGTAATTGGATCCAAAACGTCGACTTGATTGCTCGGAAAAAATCATATAACAAAACGAATCCCCAGGTCGTAGAAGACTAATTTTGAAAAACACTAATTTTGTTAAATAATTTAATTTAATGGCGTTTACTTCGCAGAAATCTACTTTATCAGTTATGAATAAAAACATAGATTTTTTCGCTGTTTTTTGAAGAATGAAGAATAAAGACTGATGTCTATGGGAGTGAATGTTTGGCACATGGGTTGCGGGTCTAGTGGAAGTGGATGGGATGGTCGGAGGGAGGGAACATTGTGAGAATGGGTGAAGGAGATGTTTGTATTTGATAATTGATGATATTATTTTGTGTTTTTTATTGAATTTAGATTTTTATGAATTTCAAGTGTTTCTAAATCGTTTTGTTGTACTCGGTATGTCTGTTTATATAAGATGTATATATTTGTATTGTTGAAAGCGTGTTTGTTTTCTATAACATGGTTAGAATATTCTGAAAGGTTATTATTAGTGAGGCACCTTTTGTTTTCTTTGTTCTAGTGTCTATTGATCAACCTGTTTGACCTATGTGTGCCATGTCACAATCCCCACAATCAATTTTCGGCAAAGGATCATTTATGATAAACCCATATATTTAAGGAACCGTCGATGTTCGTATATATTTCTAAATTAGTATTTTATTAAAATTACACTAAAATTAACTAATAATGTTAACTATAATACATCTAATTATTTAAATCGTAAAGAACTTTATTTCTTCAATGCGTATATTTTAAAGCTTACAATTTATCTCACTTTTTAGCTTGGTACAAATTTTAATGGAGCTTTGATCTGACTCGTCATCAGGAAAGTACCAAAGTTTAACCAAAAGTATCTAAAAGAACTACAGAAGAAATTTCCGCGGTTAGCGTTCATAATGAAAAAAAAGTAATATAAAATATTTTAAGCTCCAAAAACGTGACGTTTAAAAATATAAGACGTAATAATTTTCTCTGCTTCTAAACTTCCCCCAGGATTCCGGGAGAATATAATAACGTATAAATAATAATATTACTGTTTTAATATTCATGGAGAGTATTCCCGAGTTTGAATGTTGAGATAACTTTTTTACGCTTTTAAAAGACCGGAGTTTGACTTTCTGATTTCTATCATAACTGCAAATCTTTTGAATAAAGTTGAAAAATATTGAAGTATTAATCAGTAGAAATCGAATTCTAGCTTTCAAAATGTGAGTAGAAGCACATGTAAAAATAAAAAATTTAAGCTGTCACGTAAAACAAATTAGACAAGTTTTTCAAAAAAAATTTGGAACATTGTTCTATACGCTTCCTTTGCATACATTCATTATCAATTTTCTAATTGTCACCCAGGTGATATCCAATTTTTAAACACGTTGTTTTAATTTTTACTTCCTTTATATTAACTCGTGGCGTCTGCTTGCTTGACGAAAAAACTTTGGATCGATTTTTAACCCTTTTCCCGTTATCCAATCGAGCTGAAACTTTGCAAGCAGACTCAAGTGGCGACGATCAAGAAGATCTATCAAATTTTCGTCGGAAAAATTAATAATTATAGTATAATTCTGGATTTTTCAAATTTTTAATGGTTTTTCATACAAATCAGTAGGTTGTATGAAGATTCCGACGCATTCGGTAGAACCTGAAAATGAGAAAGGGAGTATTGTAAAAACTTGGTTTATATGGGTTACTTTTTTACTCCCTTTCTTTTAACTCGTGGCGTCTGATTGCTTGCTTGTCTGACGAAAAAACTTTGGATCGATTTTTAACCCTTTTCCCGTGATCCAATCGAGCTGAAAGATCTATAAAAGAAAGTCTATAAAATTTTCGTTTTAAAAAATTAATAATTATATTATAATTTTAAATTTTTCAAATTTTTAATGGTTTTTTCAAATTGGAATCATTACAAAAGTTTAATTACTACCAACGGCGGCCTGATAACGTCACGGAATATTTAAAATTTGAATTACTCCGTCGGTAGGTACAATAGGAACTTCAATACGAATTTCGAAAATTTATGACAATTGGTTCACAGATGACAGCGCTTCGGTTTTCTGGGAAGAAATCAAATAATCTATACCTATAAAACTCAATGTCTGTCTGTCTGTCTGTCTGTCTGTTCTCCATACAAATCCACACCGTTTGTCCGATTCGATTCAAATTTTGCATAATAATGCTTTAGGACCCGGCGGGTAACATAGGTAACATTTACCCCTATTTTCACACCCCTTCCCCTCCCCATGACATATTTTCTATGCAAATCTGTACCGTTTGACCGATCGGACTCAAAATTTGGAAACTTATTTATTAGGACTTGGCGGGTAATATAAGCAACATTTCCTCCCTATTCTCATACCCCTTCCTCTCCGACTGACATATTTTCGATGCAAATCTGTACTGTTTGTCCGATTAAACTAAAAATTTGGAAACTTATTCTTAAGGACACGGCGGGTAACACATGCGATATTTCCACCCTATTTTTTACCCCTTCCCCTCCCCTGATATATTTTCGATTCAAATCTGTACCGTTCGACCGATCGTACTCAAAACTTGGAAACTTATTCTTCAGGACCCGGCGGGTAACAAAGGTGACATTTCCCCCCCAATTATTTTACCCCTTCCCCTCCCCCTGATATATTTTCTATGCAAATCTGTACCGTTTGACCGATGACCGATCGGACTCAAAATTTGGAAACTTATTCATTAGGACTCGGCGGGTAACATAGGCAACATTTCCTCCCTATTCTTTTAACCCTTCCCCGCCCCTGAGATATTTTTGATGTAAATGTATACTGTTCGAATCGAACCTTTGTTTACCCTCACAAATTTATCTTAATCTTAATTCTTAATCCATGCAACGCGGGTATTAGCAGCTAGTAAAGAGATATTTGACATAGATTTTTGTCTAGACATGTTTCATTTTCAGTAAATCAATTATTTAATTACATGATGGTTAACTTAATTTACAAAGAAAGGGAGTAAAATAAAAACTTGGTTTTTATGGGTTAGTTTTTTTAATTGTCACCCAGGTGATATCCAATTTTTAAACACGTTTTTTAAAGTTTAAAATAAATTTTCGAACGGCGTGTTCCTCAGCTGTTTCAGCGGCTCTTGTGAGTGGCGTGATTATAAGTTTAATGTGATAATTTTAATCAATATAATGACCAAATCATGTCGAAAATGATTTGAGGTGTATAGTCCCCATTTTACGTAAATGTTGAATGTTTCAGAGCTCTAGCTAGTTGGAAAGCGGTAAAAAATTAATTAGAAGATTCCGCCACACACGAACAAAGAGTTAAATAAAAGCATGTAAAAATACATGCAAAATCTATCCCTGTGTTTTCTGTATTTTATTGATAAATTAATTTTTTCTTAGTGTTTGATCTAAATATTTGAATTATCAACGACCTTTTTAGTCGATTTCTTTATTAACATGTGCTTGGAGACTTTTCCTCAGCCTTCTCCATACCCTGCAGCTCGGATAGTTCTTCCAATCAGATAGTTAGTAGAGTCGCTGATGTGGTTGGTCTAGTTGGAGAACGTTTTTTTCTTCTCTCGCCTTCCATCTTTCCAGTCACTGCCATCTATCTTTTCAAGGTTATCATATTTTCTGCGTCTAATGTCCGACAAAATTGAAGGATGCTTTTTTATTTATTCAAAAAATATATATGAGGCCTAGGAGGCCAACTAAAATAACATTTTTACTTACATGACATCAAAAAATTTTAAGAACAAGTATTGAAATGTTATTAAAGTTAAATATTTCATAATAACAGAAACAAACAAACAGAAAACTATGTGAAAACTGCATAAAACAATACATTACTTTTTTAAATGCAAACCATATCCCAATTACAAGTGTCTTCTGTCCGCTCTGACCAAATACATATATTCAAAGTAGCAATGTAACGCAATGACATATGAAATTGTACAGCACATCACTTGCACAGCGGTTAAGCGTATGCAGTGCAAGTGGCGAACAAGCCAACAAAATAAAATTTATTATTGCTTCAGAGAAACATGAACATCGCCAATATAACGACGAGTGTTGCGTTTGTTACGCATAAAGAATTATGATATAAATTAAAATAAAGAATTGATATTAATATTTTGTGTTTCAGTGAATCAGATCACCATCAAAAAATGAATGTTGTGTAAGAGTGATTTTTTATTGATTTGATTTGATGATTGAATGATGAAATTTTTGTTATCTGCAAGAATATCAGTATCGATGTTAAGGTTTGCAGAATGCATATTGTATGTACGAAAAATTCTTGTGATGGGAGAAAAATAGCCAACGTTATAAGAATAGTGACTTATTTTAAAGAACTCCAGATTTCCTATGAGCGGTTTTATATGTAAATTTATGTCGGATTTAGAAAAAGAATGGATAGGTCCTACTGCAAGATAGTTATTTTCCATTTTCTGAATTTTTAAAAGGCAAGGTGACCCTCCTAACTGTGAAGAATGTTATATTCTGTACTAGATGTAACTCGTTAAAAATGACGGTACTTTAACATGTCTTTTCCGAAGGAATAATTATTTATTTATTTTATCAACAAAAAAAACGAAAAAAAAATTTTTCCCGAAAAAAAATTGGCCGAATTTTTTTAAATAAAAATATTACGGACGTTACACGATGTACGGGGACAGACAGCCAGACGGACGGACGGACGGATGAACAGACAGACAACGAAACTATTCTAACTGTTAAGTTTGTGTAAGTCTTGGAAAGTTGGCCACGATTTCTAAAATCTATCAATGTTTAACTGATTGATTTTCTTTATTATTTTTGATATATGTAGGTACGTTAGGTATTATTTAAAAGATTATCACTTTCAAAGGGTGAAAAACAGATGTCCAACAGGTAAAACATCATTCTCATGGAACTACGAGGCATCATCTGATATTTACTTTTTTTTTTTTAATTTTTTTTTTTTATTAATTTATTTTTTAAAAATATTTATTACATTAAACATATGCCAAACTGCACAGCAGTTTTACGGCATGGTTGCCTTCAATATTTGACAATAATTTTTATTTTATAATGAAGATAGTAGGTTATTATCGAGTGTTGCATATTTTTTTTACATTATTTACTGTGTGTAATTATTTACTCATTTTCGTGATTTTTAAAAATTTTATTTCAACAGGGAAAACTCTGAAGCGGTCACCATTTTACAATTTTATTTTGTTGAATGAGAGGACTCGAAAATAATTACAATTCCCATGCGGCGGTCTCAGGTTAAAAATATCTGAGGAGGCTAAAAAACGAGCGATTTAAATATCAACATTTTAATTTGAATAAATGTGCATTAATTACCTACACTTTATTAAATAAAATAAAAATTCGAGCTAATTATTAATTTATTTAGCTTAAAGAAAAATGATATTTTTAATGTATTTTTAAAGTTATTTAATAAAAAAATTAAATTTCCTCGCTAATGTAAGGCAAAGGATAAAAGCCGTTTTTAATGAAATTAATAAAAAACCCGCAGACCCGACAATTCATTTCTCTGTGAGACTATGGAATGGGCCTAAATAGGTCCTAAGGTGAGTTGACCAACCAATCAGTTTTTTCCCAGCATTTTGACTCTGATTTTGACCTTTCGACCAAAAAGAAGAATGTTACCTTGCATGTGTAATTTCACTTGCGACCTGAATTTATCCACAATAAATTCCGTGTACCATGAGAATATTTCTTATTTAGTTGTACCTTGTGCCTATCTTCCAAGCTTGCCACATATCACACGATACTGCAAACGTCACGTGACACATTGAATGAACACCGGAAGGTAGGGTGGGAATTCTTCACTTCACTACCAAATTGGTGATCCTCAATCAACTAATGCGCTGAGCTTTTATCATACCAGAAAGAGTATTGATTGGTTCAATGTATGTATAGGTATACCTATTTCCATTTAAGAAAGACAATCGAATTAGTATGTGCAAGCCATAAGTACGAGGCACATTGCTTCGTTATGTTGGTGTTTATACCCGTAAACACCAATACAACTAAACAATGTGCGGCGTATGCCCGGCTTACACATACTAATTCGATTGTCTTTCTTAAATTGAAAAAAGTCTACGTTGTATTATAAATAGAGGAGAGAAAATCTACCTATCTGACCTTATTAAAATTCTCAGGGAACTCCGCCACAAAGTATGCATTGCTTATTCTAGCTGGAATGGGTTAAGGCAACTTTTTTTAACTTATTTACATAATGAGCTGTGGAGCTATGAAATAGAAACTATCCCACTCGTAAAAAAGGACATGGCGACTTTTTGTATATTTCATATATATATATATATAAATCATTTATTTAACGGGAAAAAATTTATCCACTGAAACAAAATATTTTTTAAATTGCATTAAATTTTATGGAACACACGAAGAAAATATATTGAAATGTGTTGTAACATGCTTTGAATAAATGAGTTGTGAGAACCTGATTCGGGTCGGCTTTTTTCTTTCTAATAAAAATATATTGAAGCATGAATTGTACGTACATTTTGTAAAAAAGATAAAGAAATATTTATCTTATAGAATATTATGATATATTAAATACGGAAAATATACTAAAAAAATTAGGAAAAAATCCTATTATTATTATAAATTAAACGCGTTTATTGGAGTGTTTCACGGTTTATTTAGTATATTGTCAAGTACCAATTGAAAAATAAACAATTATTTTAATATTTCCTTTAATACTATAATTGTGTTTAATTTAATTAGGTCACCCCGTGTTATCCCTGGAGGGTTTTACAAGAGAACAACACACAAAGATAAAGAAAAATAAATTATTCAGAGAGTTTATAATACGGTTTGTTACGAAGTACATACTAGCAAATAGAATGTTCTCGATGTGAGCAGACGAAGGCGGTGGTTCCCAATCGGTGTGACAGTTGGCAAGTAGGTATACCGCAAGATTTTATTACGTAAAGTATAGGTAAATATGTGTCGATTTGCGACAACTCGATATGCGTTGCATCTGATTTTTGTATCGTTGCAATATATAATTTATTATTTAACAGTTTATAAAACGTAATCTGCTAATTAATTGCTAAAAATAAAAATTATTTGATTTTTATCGTTAAATATATCTTGTATTATGAAGATCTTTACGCGATGGTTAACTAAATGCAAAACAGCAATTTTTGAAATTCTAAAATTTACAATGCGTTCGGTATTTTTGTATCGTTGAAATAAATAATTTATTATTTAATAGTTTATAAAAGGTAATTTGCTAATTAATGGCTATATTAATGATTGTAGGATACAAAATGTAAAATTCTAGTTAAGGCTGGACATTCTTGGCATTGCATGGCAAGACATTTATTGGAAAACGCTTATTTCGGCGGTTTTTTTTAACGAAAACTTGGGTTTTTATTATTCATTTATATCGGAATGTATATGCTAGGCTCCATTTTTTTTAGAACGATAACTCATATAGAATTCTTATATAAATGTAATAAATTTAACTTTATTTACGATAATTAAGAAAATACAAGCATTAATCGACAGGCCGCGGCTAAAAAATTCATTTTTAGTGCCTCAGGCGAGATTAATTTTTAATGAATATTTATATGGACGTAGAATATGTTTTCTTATGAGTTTAATGCTTGAAAAATAATGAATACTAAAATAATTAAGAAATGTTAAATATTACAAAGTAATAAATCTTTAAATTTGCAAGAAATTTTTAAGTTTTTATTCATATAAAGAGATTATTTTAAACGATATACTCTACTTAATCTCATATTTTAAATCCTCATCCACTATTTAAAAGTAAGTTTTTTTAATAAAACACGTTAATTACTTATATTATACGTCAAATTACGCCATGAAATTACCTCAGTCTGCTGAACGCTCATTGAGAAGTGGATGTGTTTCCACGCAGGATTTATTCTGTCAATGTCTCTATAAGACGTGTATTCTACGCAAATTTTACTTTATTGTTAATTAATATAATATTATACTACCAAAAGCAATTGATTTTCACTCCCACAATTAGGTTTTTGGATAAATTAAATTACTTATTAATTAATAATCGACAAAAAATAGGTTGCGAACCATTGGACAAAGGGGTTGCCCAAATAAATCCATCTCGTCAAAGTGTCAAACGTTTGAATTGCGACCAAACATGTACGAGAATAAATTTGTAAACTTTTGAAGTCACGCCTCCAGAACCGTCCCAATAGAAGAATAGAAGAAGATTCGCAGACTAAACTTATATTGTATAACTCTACAGAAAAACCTCTGTCGTAAAAAAATGATTTCACTATGACGTAAACGAGAAAACTATCCAACAGAATTGCGTGATATTTTATTAATTAGATAGGCATACAAGACTGAAGGATTTTTCGGGTATTTTTGGAGAAAAAACGTGCGTATAAAATGGGAATCGGACAACTGCTTGATAGTCAACTGTCCGACAACCGATTACCCGACAAGCCAACTACTATATTTTTTAAAAATTAAATTATTAGATATGCTTATGCATACGTTTACGAAAACGTGAATAAGCTACCCAATTTTAATTTAATTTATAACAGATTTATGATAAAAAATTCCATTAAGTTACATAGCCATTCGCTTGCATCGGTTCAAAATACTGAACTTCCGCAAATATCCCTTAAAGCAAAAAACCTTTTGTGTACATATATAAACATTAAAAAAATTGATCACAAAAAAAATAAACAAGAAAATTGTTCATATTGTCTGTTCATTTATTTATGACAAACGATTATTATCTTTGTAAGCTTACATGGAAAATAAAGTAATTAAGGTAAATTCTTGGGAATGCGTCGCGCAACTGACCACTTGTTCTGGGGCAATCCTGACTAGGTACGTTTATTAAAATGCTACGCAAACGAGTTAAAAACTTAAATATAATTATAAAAACATAACTAAAAATTATTACTTACATTCCAATCTATTTAATTGCAACCATTGCTTAAAAAAGTATTTTAAATCTAAATTGTGTCTAAAAATATGCTTAGGTAATCCACTACAAAAAAATATTCTTTAAAATTTATCACATCGCATGTTTTTAACAGGAGAAGAATTTATGCGAATTACAATATATAATTTTTTGTCGGGAAGTTGGGCAGTCGACATGTCGGACAGTTGGCTGTCGGACAAACGGCTATCGGACAATCGGCTCTCGATATCGGGACGTTGACCCAAACCCGTACAGTACAAATTTTAGTTTATTTTAAAATCGCTGTTAAATATTTCGTTTCACACCGATTTTTTTTTTGAAATTTTAATTTATGCGCATAACATTTTGTTGAAGTGTTCGTTCCCTCGCTAAAAATGCAGAATTGGATATATCCAATTTTACTTTGTTTTACGCGGTTGTCTTTTCGTCTTTCTAGAGCTTACACGTAAATAGTAAATTCTATGCAAAATGGCGCCGTACATGGAAGTATCTGTCACATGTGACATAAAATACGAAATAACATTTATGTTCGTGCGACGCTGACGTATAAAGTCGAATGTTAAATTTATTTCGCTCTTTGACGGAAAATTATTTGAATTTGGAGGATCTACTTTCTTAACGTTTGTTTGATATTTTCGGAATCGAAAAAGTTTTTTTAATCAAAACTTATTTAATTGTAAGAATCGCTTCCAGCATTGGCCCCAATAATAAGGAATATTTCCTTTGTTTATTTGCGTCATGCGAGCTTTTGCAATATACAGTATTTATTTCAAAATATGATTAAAGTTAAATAATGCGTTTCCGGTATTTTACTTACCAAAAGGGAATCCAATTTGGGATCCTGGCCTAAATAATAGGATAACAGATTTCTAAATATCAGAATAAGTACGTATAATCCCGAGATTAATTTCAAGTGAAATTTGATCAAGATTGAATGATGAAATACTCATTTGCTATATAAGCGTATAATTTATAATATTAAAATAAAAATGTTACGCAGTAAGATTGCCTTTTGTAAATCTTGCATTAATAAGTTAAATAAATACATATTAACCTCTTATGAAGAAGTTGTAACCCCTTAAAAATTGAGACTATCAAAAGATAATTCCAATAAATTTATTTCACTAATGAAGTAATATAAAATACACAAAATACAGACTGAGACAGAAAAAAAACACGTATGGAAAAAAAATACAGATTAAGGCGTCTGATACACATGCTTATTTAGTGGCACATGAGCATGCGCAGTATCGACCTTCTCTAGGCCTTGCTTATTAGTGGCATTGGCACATTGCTAGAAATGAGCATGCCACCTAGTGGCATACTCAAAAATCAACCGCCGGTTGATTTATAAGCATGCCACTGTCATTCACCATAGAGAAGGGGTATCTTTGGAGCATGTGTGAACAGACTTGTTTATTATGAGCATGCTTATGTCATTCGCGAGCTTCGTGGCTAGTATTATCAATGCGATCTTCTCAGTCCGCGACAGATGAAACAAATATGGCGCGTTGGGGAGATGATAAAACATTACTTTTCGTGACTTATTATAGGAATCACGAATGTCTGTGGAATACTCGGTCACCGTTGTGTAAAAATAATATAGTGAGAAATAATGTTTATGAAACTTTATTAATAGGCATGAATGATTCAAATCTTACAATAAAAATTATAAAAACTAAAATCAAAAATGTGCGGATGGAAACTCGGAAATTTTTTTGATTTATTGGTTCACTTCATTT
>JADDOH010006045.1:0-34783 GCA_016648135.1 Agrypnia vestita | reverse complement strand
TGTTGTTTCAATGAAAGTTTTATAGCGACATAATACTTCTAAACAATGTTCGTAAAGAAATGGGCCCGGATATTGAATTTTACAATAATAACATTAATATACCTACCCGTATTTTATATTTTTTAGAATAATTGAAGCATTGTTTGGTTTTTAAATATAAATAAAATAAAGGACGGAGACTGAAGAATAAGAGTTTTGCTGTTATATCATGAACTGAAGTTTCCAAAGTAATCCAAAATTTTAATGGAAATGTTGATAAGCAGAACTGTCTTGAATTTGTAATTGAAAATGTTAAACATCATTCAAATTCAAACACAATTACATATGTGGGGCATAATAGCAAAACTATATTTATAATGTACTGAATTTGAGATTTAATATAAATTTATAGGAAAAAATATTTTGGAAGGGATAGATACATAAAATCTTGAATTCAGTAGGTAAATTTTAATTTTGTAATCCTCAGTGAATGCATTCAAAACATTTTTTTATTTTTTTAGATATTGCTGCCTTTGCTTTTATACCCCTCATATATTATAATCATGTAGTTTCAAAATGATGGGTCACTTATAACATAACATATAACAAGACCAGTATGTAATTGCTGCCAAAAAATTTGGTAAAATTATTTAATTTCACTTAACACCATGCCCAGAAGATAAACAGGCGCCACTTATTCAGATTTTTTTTATGAGAAGATCTGAAGAAAGAGATGTAAAGCCACAAAATAAGAAAGAGCTAAAAGCATCCGTAAGGATCGTTATAAGTGCAGTCTTACGCATTTATCATATGCAAGGCTTGCGTTAATGAAGGTGGAGAATATCCTAAATAAATTATTTTTAAATATTGATTTTCCGTTAACAAGTGTAATATGTTTATTGGTAAACAGAAATTAAGAAAAATTAAATACAGAAGCTCCTATTTTCTTGTGCCAATATTCGTGCCTCAGTCTGTGTTAGGTGTAGATCAAATAGGATTTTTATGACGTAGTTGTATGATGTTAATTATTTTTAATGACGTTTTTTTATTCCAGGAATATAAAAATTTTGGAGCACGATAAGCACGTCAAACAAACTATGTTTTTTGTTGTTTCTTCAAGTTGTTACCAGTTCATGTGAGATTATGTTGACTGCTCATATAAACGCTAGATGAATAATATCGTTATGATTTTGTAAGACAAAATAGACGGGCCGTACTTATTTTTGTACGCGAAAAGATTCTATAAGAAATGTCATTATAGCATAAATATTGTCTTAAATTTAATATTTGGATAAATAAATTAGTAGATTTGTGTAAAACAAAAATCACTAACAGGGAAGAATAACAAGGAACAAAAAAATCAAAGAAAAGACTTTAGAATATAATAAAGTGGCCTTTATCTTATGCTGATTTTATCTTATGCTGATGATACAGCCCTAGTTTTGACTGTAGTAAATAGAATGATGTTATAGCTGCAGCAAATCGGAGTATAATCATTGTAAAACAATGGTTCGATGAAAACTTATTATCACTAAATACAGAAAAAAAGTCGCTATATTCCTTTCACATTAAATGAAAAAAACTCGCCCAATAACTAATAATAAAGATTCATTCTAATAATTGTCCTAATAATAATAATAATAATACACTTAAAAAATAGTGTGAAAAATTTAAGAATAATAGTTGACTCTAATATTAAATAGAAAATACAAATCGATAAAACTGTAGAATAAATAAGAAAACTCATATATGTATTTATGAAAATAAGAAATATTTTAGGAATAAAATTGTTAAAAACACTATTACGCTCTAGTCCAGTAAGTTTTACAATATGGTTATTATCTCATGGGATAGTGCATTCAAAACTACATTGAAATCTTTAGAAGTTGCCCAGAAATTAATTATAAAGATTATTCTTAAAAAACCTAATGATTATCCGACATTAGACCTTTTTAATAAATTACAAGTCCCCACATTACAAAGTACTTACAAACAAAATTGCATTCTTCAACTTTATAAAAGTTTTCACAGTAATAACGAGCTGACCCAAAGAGTGTTAAGTAGCAGAAATAATATATTATAACTCTTGGTAAATTGCATATCCCTGTGATACACACCACAACTGCTATTTTTACTACTAACTACACATTTAGAGGTGTGAAATGGTTTAACGAATTGCTGGTTGAAATGAAGATTGAATAAATTACGAGGCATTTAAAAAATACCTTCAGAGTTAATTAAAAAAAAAATTAATATATATATGTAAGCCACCTACTTATTACTAAATTGTGTATACATTTTACTATAATTATTAATATGTAATGATACTCCTCTCCTACACACAAGTTTATGTCGCTCATGTAGAAGAGAAATATCCATTATAAGTAGTGAAGGGCGGGGCTACAATTAACAGGGGTGGGTGATTCTTTGAAACACAGTTAAAACATGTCCTTCACTGAAGAACACATCAAAAAAATATCCAATTGAAATATCGTTTTAAGGTTTCGGGTAAAAAGTAAATTTCTATCGAGGCCTTATACAGATTATTGTAAATAATTAAAACAAATCCAATTTATTTGAGCAGAAAATAAACTTAATCTGGCGCGTCCGAATGACGTATTTTATTGAATTAGAATTATTTTCTGCAATTAGATATCGCAATATAATAAAATTAGTAAATTATACCGGTATTTAAAAAAAAGGTTTCTAAATTATTAAAATTAAAGTTCAAATTAAAGCACTATTCTCAGCATTACCTTACTTTTAAAATTGTCCGCGACTAATGTAATCATTCATCTGGTTCAATACGTCGAAGCCTGTATTCCACAAACAATGACATTCCGCTGGAATAAATGCCAGAGCGAAAGCAAATCTTTTAATTTTTTTTTCGATCGATAAAAAAGTCGCATACCGGTGGTAATGTTGTTATAATTTTTAACCTTATGATATCGAGTTCTCGGAGTTCAGAATTTTTTATAGTCATCGATAAGTTTATAAATCTGCCACCTGCAATGACCGTGATCAATCTTGTTTTGGCACGCTCCACCGGCTGTCCATTTATTATTCATCTGCGTATATAGTTTTTATTATTATTTTTATTTTTTTTTTATTATTATTTTTTTTTACATCTCAGACCCACAAAACATCACATTGATATTTGTCTGTAGGTGCATCAATACATATATATAAATAAATTGTATTTACCAGAAATACATTCATATTAATTAATTACAATGGATCTTATAAACTCAAATACAAATCAACAATACAATACAACAATACAAGAAAAAATACAAATATTACCAAAATCAAAATAAGTCTCTTTTATTTAATAACATATTCATTAATTTTGTATTTTGCCCTTTTTTATTAATGTCCATTTTGACACGACATGGGATTTTATTTAATATTTTTGGTATGACATTTTAATGTTCTTTGTCCATATTTATTTATGACCTTCGGTATTCTTAGTCTTTCTTTAACCGTAAATCTGGTACTATGTTTATGAATCAATCTATGCTTATATGTCCCATCTTCATGATATCGTGTAATTAGTTTGTACCACAAGATAGCATTAATTGGCATAGAGCCTTGTTTCTTGAAGAGTATCCAATATATCAAGTGCTACTAAAGATATACAATCCTGTATATCTTTAGTAGCACTTTCTTTATTTATTAATTTTATAGCCGAATTTTGAATATTTTGAATTTTTCTAATATTAGTTTTGCAAGTTAGACCCCAGCTAGTTATTCCATACCTTAATACCGATTCCGCTAGAGATTGATATATAGTTTTCATAGTCTGTATCGGAACATAGTATTTAATCTTGTGTATACATCCCAATAAAGTTCTCAACCTCTTACATACCTTATTTACCTGAATATCCCATTTGAAAAATGTATCTATGGTAATACCAAGATATACGTATTCATTAACTAATTCAATTTTTTCACAATTACACGATGCATTAATTCCGGAATGCAAGCAATCAAAATTATGGAAAATAATATTTATTTGATTAGTCACAGTTATATGAGGTGACCTTACATGCATGACTTTAGTTTTTTTTGCATTAATAATTAAACCCATATCATGAGAACATTTAAGTAAAGCATTATAATCTTCTTGCATACAATTTTCCACCCATCTTACATCCTTGGGGGAGATCACAAGAGCAGTATCATCAGCATACACAAAATGCTTAGCATACTTAAAGATTTTAGACATAGTAGATACATAAATAATATACAGTAGTGGACCAAGAATAGATCCCTGGGGCACCCCAGTATTCGTAAATTTTGGATTACTAAATGTGTCTTTAATTTTTACTAAAATTTTTCTATTTGTTAAGTAATCCACTAGGACTTCAATTAAATTTCCACCTATGCCAATGCTTCTCAAGATTGTTATGAGTGTTTCCCGATTTATTGTATCGAATGCTTTAGAATTATCTATGAATAGTATAATGACATGATTTTTGTCATTTAATTCTGAATTTACATGATTTGAAAAATTTTCCATGAGAATTTCTGTACTTTTGTGTTTTTGAAATCCATACTGATTCGGATCTAATATGTTAAACTTTATTATGTAATTATAGATTTTAGTATGCAAAAATTTTTCTAAGATTTTTTCAATAGCAGGCAGTATACATATGGGCCTGTAATTAGTATATTCATCATGCTTCCCCCCTTTATAGATTGGTCTTATAATTCCTATTTTTAACATTCCTGGGATTTCATGCTGTGCCAAGATAGTATTTACAAAATGAACAATCACGGGACCTAGCACATTTATGTTTCTTTTAATCTCACCCAATTTAAGAATTGTTTTCTTTTATAAGCGGTCCTGATTCCTGATTCATATCGGTCCTGCTCATTTGTCGCCAGGTAGGCAGATTACTCTAAGGCCAAATACACGGTTTGAATGGCCGCAAACAAGTCCACTTATCGTATCTCTCCACACACAATCTCAATTTATTATAAGCCATACATATTTACAAAAAATATATATATATAATATAATCCATCAAACGAAATACATTATGAAATTATAGGTTAGGAAGGGAAAGAGGACAGTGAGGGAAAATAGAAAGGAAAATAAACAATTCCCTTAAAAGGGAAGAACAAGACAAAGTTCAGCTCTAACACTACTACGAGTTCACTGCCGACAGTTCGTCATCCACGAAGCTGCTCCCATACCCAGACAAACTCATGGGAGAGTCCGAAGTTTCTCCCTTCCCAGATGAGGTCATCGTTTCAAGGAGAGCGATGCCCCACCCTCTCCAAGCCATCTATCAAATCCACTCGCGCATCTCTCATATACTTACTCGCATTCCCAAAGAAAGTGCTCCGGCGTCTGACGCACGCGACTGCAATCACTCGTGCAGTGAGACAGCGAACGGCGAGTCCCAGATCATGGAGCTTACTTCGAAACTTGCCGTGCTCCGAGACCTGCATTACGTAATAATCTAATACCGGAGGACTTATCTGACCTTTTTCTTACGAGGGAGGAAGTACTACAGAAATGATCCTGTGAAGTACAGTCTCTACCGTGGATCCTGCGGGCATCAAGAACTGAACTCCTATCCTTTTGTATGCGTCCCTCCCTGTTGGGAGTGTCGTTTAAATCCAAAAAACCCACATATCCACTGTCCCTTCCACCAGATCCTTCTCTCCAACTTCTTGTGTGACGGCTCCACTGTCGTATGCTTTGTGTATCACTACTCTGCTTCTTTTCTAACCTGTTTTTATATCTTAATTTTCTTTTCTTGGATAATTTATGATACTATTTTGTTGCTATTTTTGCTTATGAATTTAACCTGTTTTCTTCCTCGCTTATACTGTTTTATGTTACTATTTTGCTATCTTCTTTTTATTTTGATTTTGTATTTAACCTGATTTTATTTCTATTTTTCTTTGCTTTTGTTTTTCTACTTCTGATTTTTATGCCGCTGCACAAATCTATTTCTTTTATACGCTTTTAATTTTCTTGTATTTGTATTTGATTTAATAAAGAAAGTTCTTGGTGGAGGGGACAACGAATGGGTTTTTTGCTGCCAGAACCTTGCGGCGTTCGCCCTATACACGGGCGCCGCACGGGGATGGCTTTAAATAAGAAAAATGTCAACCTGGCGACGCAAGAGTAGGGCCGATATGGGAGCCGTCGGCTCATAGAACGGCCCTGGGAAAGTGGTGGGTCACCATTCGTTGTTGACCTTTTTCTCTCGCGGCAACCCTGGGCAGGAAAGAGTAAGTCCACCTGCCCAGGGGTGCCGTGTCCCATCTTTCTTGTCACTTTTCAATCACTAAAATCTATCCATGCACACAACTCCCAGTAATTGGTATCCGAGAGCCTAAGAACCACATCAAAAACAAAAAAGTAAATAATAGACTGCATATAGACTGTAGGTAGGTATCTGCCCACGCGATAAATAACATACAGTGTACATCTACCTAATGATACGTGATAGATATTGGACAGTATACTTGCCTACACGATGATTGTCACGCAGTATATTCCCGCTGATACGATGCAATTTTTGTCAGATATATCAAATATTTAATGTATTGTTTAGTTTATATCCCACATTCAATTTCATATTTTAACTAAAATGAAATGATAAAATTTCCGTATTAGGAAAACATACTAATAATATCTACTTTATTTTAAATGTTGTTTTAGATAAGTTTACTAAAATAAACTTTTGTGATATTCGTGTAAATACCACCACCAAAAAATCTGATATTTCGCTTACAGAGCAAGAGCCCGTAAACGCCAGACCTACTTCGTAGTATAAAAGCTGAAAGTTTCTCTGCGCAATGTCCCCAATAGAGGTAGGAAGGAATGGCTGCTATGATGTTTGGATCATCTTGGCTTTTACAGGTAGCAAAGGTGTATAAAATATTTTAGAAAAAAGTTAAAGTATAAAGCCTACTTTTTTATATGTTTGTCGGGATAATATAAGAAATCACGTCATCCATTACCAGACACTCGGCCCGATTCTGAAAATAACAATGTCTAGATCTTTAAGATCTTTATCCCAACACTTAATAGACGATAATAATAATTAAAAATGTCCAGAGCGGATTTTGCTATTCTACGGCTCAAATACACTGCATTAAAATATGATGTAAGAAAGATTGTTTCTTACAAACGTATTAATTTCTTCATCCACAGCGTCCAGACGAAATATCGTGGCTAAACTTGTCATAACCGTGTTCGGCGTTACTGCGTATTCAAATCTTCCCATCCTGACATTTGACAGATATGTCTGGATCTTTAAGATCTTTATCCCAACACTTAATAGACGATAATAAACGAGACATAGCTTTACGTCGGTGTTTGTTTCTGTAAGTTTCTACATGAGATAGATATAGAGGGAGGAGAAAGATGTAAATTGTTATCTGTCAAATGTCAAAATGGGAAAGTTTGAATACGCGGTAACGCGGTCAAGTTTAGCCATGATATTTCATCTGGACGCTGTAGATGAAGAAATTAATACGTTTGTAAGAAACAATCTTTCTTATATCATATTTTAATGCAGTGTATTTGAGCCGTAGAATAGCAAAATCCGCTCTGGACATTTTTAATTATTATTATCGTCTATTAAGTGTTGGGATAAAGATCTTAAAGATCTAGACATTGTTATTTTCAGAATACGGATGACTTACTATCGTGGCAACCCCCCGCCAGACACCCTCAAACTCATGTAAATTGTAAGTGGACTTACGTCATAGTATAAAAGCTGAATTTTATATATGTTTCTTGGGTAACTATCAAAAGATGTTTTATTAGTATCCAGACAATTCCGACAGTTCTAACGTCTTGCTAGACAATGCGCGAAGGCAATCGGATGCGAGTAAAGATAGTTATTTGGATTTATCGGATAATTCTATGATAAAGAAATTATTTTTGAATAAAAAAAAAAATTCTCTATAAATTTCAAGTTTAAAAATAAATCTAATAAATTAATAAATAATGTTTTGGAATTTTATGAACTTTATTTTTAAAATATAGTTTACTTAAAATTTCGATGTTTCATTAAAATTTTATTGTTTATTATGATTATGGAAGAAAAAAATTGTTTCATTACTGTGAAATCAAATGTAAAATTATTTTAATATTTATTTAATTAATTATTTTTTAGGGGAAAGGGGGTAATGGGAGTCAGTGGGCAATGGTGGCAGCGTTCTAGCATCCAGACGAAAGTACCTAAACAAAAAAATAAAGGCCTAAAAGGCTCGTTTCGTGACAGCTCGCACTCCCCTGACTGCCCGCTCGGTACGCGGCCATCGTTTGCGCAGGAAGGCTGCCGCGCGTTTTTGCGCGCATTCCATATAATTTTACGAGTGCATGAAATAAGTGGTGAGTACCTACATTATTACAAGAAAGCTGAGTATTTAAAATAGTTTATTGAGTGACTGTAAGTTTCAATTATCGATTTAGAAAACCTTTGTGGTTTTTTAAACAAAATTATTTTCTTACTAATTTTTTTTACGCGTTAGGTATAATCGGGTAATAAGAGTCACTGCAATGTGGGGAATGAGAGTCGACTCCATCAGCTAAAGAAGCAAAAGAAAAAACATAGTGCCAAAATCAAAAGGCAACAAGCAAAAACCTCAGAAAAAGGTAGCAAATAGGCCAAAAGGCGCCATACACCTTCGGAATCAGATATTAATATTAATAAGATATGTGATGACGACGAAGATGACGATATGAGTAATTGCCTAGTATGTGGTGAATTTGGTCGCAACGATGAAGAATGGTACAGATGCTCTTCTTGCGGGTTGTGGGCACACGCAGAGTGCACAGGCTGGGATCACACCATAAAGCAAAGTTGTGTGTGTGACAATTGTTAGGCTAAGCTGACTCTCATTGTCACCTTAGTAACTATAATTACCCTCATATGTGGCAATGGTGGTCAATAAGTTTAATAGCTAATAATGTGTTCTTCCAAAGGTAATGAAACTGTTTAAGACTAAAATTTTAATAGTTAAACTACCATAAGAGTTGATTTTCATAAAGTTTAAACAAAAATTTGGCGTTTCATTTTATTTCTTGCTTAAAGGGGAATACCTACCTACGAATCGCGAAATAAGGCAATTTTTGTGATTTTTTTTAAGGAAACCCATATAAATTATGGTATAGGTATCATTTCTACATGAAAGTACACACTTTTAAGAATATTTAACAAAAAATGATTAAAAAATATTCAACATTTGGCAAAAAAAATTTGGGGTTCTGTCGACTGCCGAAAAAAAATCCTCCGCGGTGACCACTCCCATTTCATCTGTAATAAACAGAATAAAAAAAAAAACAAAAAGATTTTTATTATAAATTAAAAATCGATTTTTCCAAAATGTCTAGGTAGGTATTCCCCCTTAAGTGACTCCCATTACCCCTTTCTCCCCTAAACTTTAATAAATTGTAATTAAGCGTATTAAATACTATTAAACTTTTCTATCCCGTCGCGCGTAAAGGTAATAAAATTAATAATTTTGAAAGTTCAGAAATTAAAAGAAATTTGAACTCTGGTGTTAATTTGATTAATTTACTTTCATTAACTCTTATCCTCTCAATATTCCCGTTACAACTACCCTTATACCAGTAACTTTACCTTGTTTTGTCAGAACTTAATGGTTGAATAATTTGTATTTGAACCTAATCAACGTAAACATTCTATATTTGAAAGAAGTCAGTTTAATACCAGTGATGTTTAACTGTTATTTTAACCTGTTATTTTCGGAACAGTTATTTGGGATTTACAGTTATTCTGATTGTATCGATGATTGACAAGATATAATTGTTATAAGTGCCAATGGTTGCCCGTTGCAATTTAAATTCGTTAATCAAATAGTCTCATAATAAACTCTCTATAAATGTTGAAAAGTTCTGGAATAAAACTTGTTTGCGGAAAATTATATGCGGTATTAAAATCAATATTTACAAGTTTTAAACAAATAGGTCGGTAAATTTGTTGACTCACTAGCTGTTCATACGCGGCGTTGCACGGGTTAAGGATTAAGTTTAAAATAAATTTGTGAGGGTAAACAAAGTTTCGATTCGAACGGTATAGATTTGCATCGAAAATAAATCAGGGGGAGGGGAAAGGGAAAAAGAATAGGGGGGAAATGTCACCAGTGTTAACCACCGGGTCCTAAAGAATGAGTTTCCAAAATTTGAGTCCGATCGGTAGAACGGTTCCGATTTGCATTAAAAATATATTAGAGGGAATGGAAGGGTAAAATAATTGGGGGGAAATGTCGCATATATTACCCGCCAGGTCCTAAAGAACAAGTTTCCAAATTTTGTGTCCGGTCGGTCAAACGGTACAGATTTGCATCAAACATATATCAAGGGGGAAGGGTTAAAAAATAGGGGGGAAATGTCGGACATGTTATCCGCTGAATCTTTAAGAATAAGTTTCCAAATTTTGAGTCCGATCGCTCAAATGGTACAGATTTGCATCGAAAATATATCAGGGGAGGGGAAGGGTTATAAAATAGGGGGGAAATGTCGCACATGTTATCCGCCGAGTCCTTAAGAATAAGTTTCCAAATTTTGAGTCCGATCGGTCAAACGGTACAGATTTGCATCGAAAATATGTCAGGGGAGGAGAAGGGGTAAAATAATAGAGGGAAAATATCGCCTACGTTCCCCGCCGAGTCCTAAAGAATAAGTTTCCAAATTTTGAGTCCGATTGTTCAAAGGATACAGATTTTCAGCGAAAATATGTTAGGGGGAGGGGAACGGGTAAAAGAATAGGGGGAAATGTTGCCTATATTATCCGCCGAGTCTTAAAGAATAAGTTTTCAAATTTTGAATCCGATCGGTCAAATGGTAAAGATTTGCATCGAAAATATGTCAGGGTGAAGGAAAGGGGTTTGAGAATAGGGGGATCTTAATGCATAAATATGCAAAAATTTTCGCAATATGCAAATTTTGAATCGAATTCGACAAACGGTGTGGATTTGTATAGAGAAAATACAGACATTGAGTTTTATAGGTATAGACTCCAACATTTATCTAGGTATTCATAATAATATAGGTATCTTCTACAAAGTTCTGGAATAGAACGTGTTTCCGGAAAATACATGCGAAATCAATAATAACAAAACATAAACAAATACAGGGCTATTCATTTATTGACTTGTGTTGAAAATACATTAAATGCCACTTATCAGCAATATAATTTCTGTGCACGACCTATGTACAATATATCATATTATGGCCGCAAATATGCATCTCGAATATGTTTCTCGTTTACGGGTCAAATAATGCATACACTATTATTTAAAAAAATCACTTATTTTTCAATACATGTACTTTATTTTATACTTCAATACAAGTATTTTATTTTTGAAAGTATTGAATTCGTGTGCAAAGTTTGTACTTTTTGTAATACAGAGATTGAATTAAATTTTTACAGAAATTTTTACGCAAAATGTACCAGACAGGTCATGAGGTCATAAATATAAATTATTTTTTTGGGTTTGGAAAAATTCATTATACAGGGTTATTTGTAAAACATTAATAACCTCGCAGGACTATACTCCTGCCTTGATTATGAGTCGAAAATGTTCAAGCTATCATGACCTAATATCAATAGTTAGGGAGATATGCAACATCAAAGTTTGCATTTTTTTTCAATATTTTTAACTTATTTTTTGTAAAACGTTGGAATATCATTACAGTAACTAATATCAATTACGAAAAATTTATTCGTTTCAATACAAGTTAAATAAAATGATTAAAATCCTGGAAAAAATCCAATTGGAATGTTTTCCAATTGGAATTCGAAGGTTTTAATTTTTTTATTTGACTTGTATTAAAGGAAATGAATTTTTCATACTCGATATAAGTTACTGTAATGATAGTCCAACGTTTTACAAAAAATAAGCCAGAAATATTGAAAAAAAATGCAAACTTTGATGTCGCATACCTCCTTAACTATTGATATTAGGTCATAATAGCTCGAACATTTTCGACTCATAATCAAGGTAGGAGTATAGTCCTGCGAGGTTATTAATGTTTTACAAATAACCCTGTATATTCAATTCGCGATTCAGAGATATATAAGATTCCAAAAAAGGCTTATATATGTGTATATATATATATATATATATATATATTATATAATATATATCTATATATATATAATATATATATATTTTAATAATGATAGACAAAAGTAAAAAGGGATTCATTATGAAAACATATATAATATTTATCATATATTTTATTCAAATGTGTAAATAATACTTAGTTAATTACATTTATAAATATAAATAATAATACATACACAGGGCAATAAATAAAATTTAATCTAAATAAAAATATATCTAATATTTAAAAAGTTCCTCTGTCATGTAATGAGAAATATCAATTATTGATAATAATAAAATAAATACTCCCTTCGCTAAAATTATGGAGACCACATCTTTTATTAACTAAACTACTTAAACTAGACAGATGAAAACAATTATTTATTTTAGATATTGAGCGCTTAAATAACACGAACACTCACTAACTTGCGCTAGTAAGATTCTTAAAACAACATATTGTTTATCACAGGAAACTGTGACCCGCACATTCTGAGGGACGATCAAAGGTCTTCCGGGTTTCCGTGGTCCTCGGGCGAGGGGATATCATCCGTACATCAACGTTAAGAAGATACATCATCACCAACGTTAAGCAAATCTTCATTTACAGCAATTTGTCACCGTGCGTGGTAGTGGTAATTTCACAACGCAGAAAGAATTTTCTTCACACTTTCTTTCTTTTCACAAACTGAATCCTTTTCCTGTAGAGGCGCGGTAAGCTGTCGGAGTCATCGCTGAAGTTCATGTCGTCGTAGCTGGGCTTAGAAGACGCTCCCGAGGAAGTCCAGCGACAGTTGGAGTGGCAGCTGCCTCCCGGGGAGGGCGGCAGGCGGGCGGTGGCCCCGGGAGGTCCTTCCGGCTCGGGGTTGTACGGCGCGGAGTAGGAATCCAGGATGTGCTTGTACGCGCACTCCAGAGCCACCTCGGGAGTTCGCCCCACGGCCTTCATTATCCTCCTTCGCACGCAGTCCTTGCAATAGCCGCAGTTTTCAAAAGACTTGTCCATGTTTTCAAACAGTAGGAAAAAGTTTTAGATAAAATATTAGCGTGGTTAGCTGAACAGCAGCTTCGCGCGCGGAGTCTCGCGATGAAATAACAACGCGCGGGGATCGCGCTTATTTATAAGTGGCGCCTGGCGAGCGACACAGACATCCTCTCTCGATAGAGCCAATTGTTTACGTTAATTGTACACCGCGAGACCTCGTATCTGTGTGACAATGCACACCCGACGATAAAGCTTTATCTCAGTTTGGTGGGTGAGTTCCAAAGATCATTTTCATTTTTAAAACACCCGCCCTTGTTTGTGCCGGACGGGATGCGTGAGGACTTGTACAGTTTTCGTAGAAAAATAGGAAACGCATTATGAAACGATGTTCCAAATAATTTAGATGCTAAAATTTTGAAGTACTTACCTATCTTCGTAGGCAATTCATCGTTCAAAGCTTAGATTAATTATTTTATAATATTCCACTTTGTTCTACTGCACTTTTTTCCTGTATTCAATTTATTTCTTAGGATTATTGTTCGTAGGTGACAATATCTGGTTCCATGATTTTTTTCATTCTGTGACAATTCTCCGTCTTAGTTTCAAATTGAGATTATCAATGCAGAAGAATGGTCTCATGTTTGAACGCAGCCCTCACGATTTCTATTTTGCACCTCGCCTCTGTGTCGAAATCTATGTTGTCGGTGATCACACTGCCAAGATATTTGGATGTGTCAACTCTTTCTGTTGATTCCCCGTTTAGCTGTAGGGTGGCAGCATTATGTGGCTATCGGCGCATTTAATCGCCTTTCACACTGATACCTACGGTTTAGTAGCTCATGAAGTCCCCGAATGCTATCAGTTAACATCACAGTGACATCTGCATAACTAATATATTAATATATCCCTGTTGTATTCCTCTCTCAATCGGCCGTATTCTGAAATAAGCAATGTTTATATATAGTTATTGTATAACATTGTAATGCCGCCAATTTTGAAGTTTGACGGGTTTGAAATTAATGAATTCAATTAATTACAAAACTCATTATTCATAATGGTGAATAAGTTAACATTTATTTACGTTATAGAGCTTTCTGATTGATTGAATTCATTAATTTCAAACCTGTCAAACTTAAAACGTGAAAATTGGCGGCATTACAATGTTATAAAGAACTGTCAAGATACAGAAATAGCAATATTGCTTATTTCAGAATACGGCCGAATAGCCACTTTGATGTTTTATTCTGATCAACTCGTACACAACTTTTTAATGCCATAGAGATTTTTGATAAAGATAAAAGTCTTCGTCATCCAGTCCATCCTGTACATAATAAAAAACCAACGCACTAATTTGCATGGCAGTTTGTTTTAATGAGGGCTCTCATACAACAAACATATTACATTTTAATTTTGAATTATGCTTAACGTATTTAATTTTCATAATAGTAAACTCGTATTATACAATACATAACAAAGAAAATTGCAAAGAAAGTATCATTCTGAGGAAGATCAAAATTAAATAAAGAAACAGCGATAACAATATATAAATCAATAATTGCTCCTCATTTTCAACATTTACCCACTATTTTGTACCTATGTATTGTACCAGGAGATATAAGAAAATTACAAGTTCAACAGAATAGAGCAATGAGGATAATTCTACAGAGAAATAGATATTCCAAAATTAAAAAGATGCTCTCAAATTTAAATGGGATTAATATTATATAAAACAAGGATTAAAATTAAATACAATGATATTCATTCACAAACTATTAAAACGACAAAATGCCAAAATATTTTAAAAATAAGATCATATATAACACAGAGATACATAGACATAAGACAAGAAACGCAAATAAAATAAGTATTAAAAATAGAAAAAAGACAAACATACAAAACTGTATTTATTACAAGGGAATAAAGGAGTATAATAGCCTGCCAGAAGGTGTGAGGAAGCTGAGCAGAATCGATATGTTCAAACAAGAATGTAAACGGCATATGTAAACGGCACATAACAATGGAAAATGTATGAAGAGAAATATTATTTAATAAGTGTAACATATATATATATTATATATATATATATATATATATATATATATATATATATATATTATATATATTGAAACAATCCGAAGCATTTGCGGCGTACCCATAACAAAACAATGTGCTAGAAAGCACATTTTCGTCACCCATTCCCACCCGCGCACAGCCACCCCCACCAAACTCGCGTGACACCAAGGGCTATCCACCACCATAACCACCGGTGGGTGGTTGTGGCTGGTTGTGGAGAAAACTTGGCGGGTAGGGAAACATGGGTATATATATGTTTATAATATATATATATATAAACTTTTACAGTACTTTGTGCAGTTTTATCATTAACACGTTCAATGATGTTTATAATATTAGCTAATGATAAACAACTATGTATCATTAACTAAATAAAGGAATATAAATAAATAAATAAAATAAAAATTAACAATTTATTTGCTTTTCTTATTTCTAACATACCTTTTGTCTTTTACTGTGTTTTGTAATTATGATTGATTCTATTTTTATATTTATCATGCCAAAAGTCGTATATAGTTATTGAAAAATTTCCAGAGGCAAAATTATATAATTTAAATAATTCGTTAGGATCGTCTCTACTTGGGGAGTGTCCATAAACTACATGGTCTGATCAAGGGAAGCGGGGGGTTACGTAAAATGATATGCTGGGCTACGTGAGGGGAAGGGGCGGGGTTGGAATCGTGCTACGTAATTATTTCCTTTGTTTTATTTTGCACAATTAAAACGGTCCAGAATATGTGATCGATAAACCATCAACAAAAATCATTGTTTTATATATGTTTTTATAATCACAATTTATTTCTGTTCTTGTAAATTACGAAAACATCTATTCATTTTATATCCAATAATTTAAAAATGTCTTAAGGAGTTCAAAACGGAACCACGTTGTTTATGGACGCTTCCTTATTTCAATTTCTTTGCGATTATTTTAAGAAATCCTAGTTGTAGCTAGCGATGGTGATTTTACCGGTTACATAATAAGCGTTATTTGAGATTTGTATCTGATTGTAACTGATTTTTTGCGATTCGACGGATAATCATCGATACTAGAAAACAGTAAGTTATATCTTGGGTATCAATCATCGGTACAATCAAACACAAATCTCAAATAGCAGTACCGCGTGTGACAGGTTTAACCATCACTAGTTGTAGCTGTTTAATTTTATCAAGGTAGGTTTTAAAATCTTCTTCTTCCTCTTCTTTTTCTTTTAGTATGTCGTTGATGTGTGGTACAGAAAACTACGCCTTCTGGGATGACGAGGTCCAGCTATCCCTCCAGCCTTTCGGTGGTTCAGGTAAAATACTTTGATTAATATTCCTGATAATAACATCGCGGTATATTTATTTATGAACGGTGGAACCCTTTGTAATATTTCGACTGTAATATTTGAATCCAGAATCTGTTCATTAAACACCGGCTCGAACCAGTTCTGCTGGAGCAGTAGAGCCAATATTTACAATATTATTATCACATAATATAAACATATCCATAAATTACCAATGTTCTACTATCGAGCTGTCAAGCCATCATGCAAATTTCGTAATTAAATAATACGATAATTCATGCACCAATTTTTCTCGTAAACTAAAAGTTAATATTGATTGTGCGTGAAAGCTGTGTCCTGTAGCGCGTAGATAGGTTAAAGTTATCTACTTATAACCTAATTCAAGAAGAAGAACCATACTTTTTTGTTTGTATTTCAGTTTTACATTAATTTATTATTTTAACTCCTAGTTTTAATACAAATCAAAACACAGAATTCTCTTCGATAAAGCAATATTTTTTATAAAATATCCAGATGGAGATCCTGGAGTACTCGTGCATACAGCAGCGAATGAAATCCCCTCTGGACGATGCCCACCGTGAAGACGACCGAAAAGATGTAGGAATAGCTGGACTTCGTTATCCCAGAAGGCGTAGTTTTCTGTACCACAGATCGACAAATCTACTAAAAGAAAAAGAAGAAGATTAATTTAATACAAGAATGTGATTTGTATAATTTTTGGATGAATTAAAAAACTATGTATTTATAAAATAAATACGTTATTCATATTTATCAATAAAATAAGGTTAGTATAGTCGGGACACGTTTCGTAGGGAGCCTAAATTGAACGTGCCTTTCATACATACCACAGAAAAACCCCGTTAATTCTAACCGATATCTCAAAATTCGCAATAATTCTAAATTTTTAAAACTGATAAGTCCCAAAATATTAATTTTATAGTAGATTTACCCCGATAATTCGAAAACTCCGGTAATTCGTAATAAGAAATAATTTTTAGCCACTTGCGTCATAAAGCAATACATTTTAGTTCGCATAATTCGATTTTTTTTAATTTGACGAAATTTAAAAATTTATTTCGATTTTTTGGTAAGCGAAAACAACAAAAATAAATCAATATCAGGTACCTACCTACTTTACTTTACTTTAGTAATAGAAATGTCGCGATCTTTGTATTGGCATAATAAATATTGCGTTTTAGAAATGATTTCTTCTAATATGGAAAAATACAGAAGTTTTTCACAAAATTAAAGCCTTTTTTCGCGAGTTTTACGTTTTTGGAAAATTTCGCATCACATTTTTTTGGACTTTGAATTTCAAAATAACGGGGTTCTGCATAATTCAAAATATTTATTTTAGGTCCCTTAAATTTCGAATTAACGAGATTCTACTATAGTAGGAATCCGACGCGATGGACGAATTTTGAAAAAAGAGGTTAGAGTGTCATATGGTGAAGTTTCTAAAAATCTATCGAATAAGATTACACTGAATCAAAAATCTCGCTTCATTGCGTTGAAATATCAAAGGAAATGTTTGGATGAGTTGCGAAATTCTCTCTAGAAAAACTTAAACCTCTATTCTTTAGAAGAACTACAGTACGTAGATAAGAATTTGAATAAAATGACGTTTCTTTGGAAATAAAAATATCATATCTTTGGAAATAAAAATAAAAATATCATTTGTTATGGCATGGAACAGCACGGTAATGCGTTGTTTTTTCATTGCCAGCTTCAAAAATAATAAAATCTTTTTTTTTTAACAAACGAGGTATATAGATTATTTTAAAATACATTTAAGTATTATTTAATGTGTAGAAATATTATACATATGGTGACATAATAACCACGCTTCAATGTTCCCACTGCATGTCCCTGACCATTACGTTGAGACCGTCAATATTGTACCTGCTTTTTTGAAATGTAAAAAGTGTATAAAAAATACTGCTTGGAAGTTTTATTTCAGTCTCCTTATTGCAGCCAACAATTAGCTAAAATCCCGCAGGACTGAGCTGCGGACGTAGTTATGCAGAAATAATTGTTACCTGCTATTTATGCAATAATAACAGTAGTATACTAATAAATAAAGTGAGATAAATGTCAGTAGTACTTACGGCAATTGTATAAAATTTAAATTATGATGAAATAAAAATACTTTTTTTCATAGTTTGGCAAATATTGATAGTCAATTAGATGTGTGTGATTTTGCCGTTACCGTAAACACCAATGTCGCGCGGAAGGTATTGATAGCCGCGCAGCGGCTACTTACGACCGCGCGGCGGCCAGTATAGAAGCCCGCAGGGCCCAGCAGCAAGCAATCAGCGATAGCTCACCTGCTGGTTAAAATATAAACCATTATGCTTTTACAGAATAACAGATATATTTACTTGTCATTGCTGAACTCGTATTTTTTTTACATAAGATGCTAATATGTAATCTAATAATTATTCTTTACAACATCGTGCATTGATTTAAACAAATTACGAAAACAATACCGAAAGTCTTCTCCATATTAAAATTATTGGCTGTCTGTCGCTCGGCGCCACTATTTATTATTTTTCCCCTGAATGGTACAATACTTTATACGAGTAATTGACATGTTTTGCTTCGCACAAGGCCTACCGGATTCTTGCCGAAATAAAAAGTTTTGTTAATTAGGTCTATACGAGATAAATATAATCTAATTGTGATAAAACCACTAGCGCCTCAAGCGCCGCTTATTTTTCTTCCGAAGTTTTATCATTGTCGCCAGGTTCATTTAACTTTGCAAAATGATGGAAAATATATTATTTTTACAGCTTTGAAGTGATCCGCTAGGTTTGTTTAACTTTATAAACTGATGGGAAATTTATTATTTTTACAGTTTCGTAATATTCGCCGGGTTCATTTAACCATGGAAAATTTATTTTATATTTATAGCTTGGGGACGAAAATGGTTCTAGGATGAACAGGATTCCTCGATTGCTTGGTTTTATAATTATTTTTCTCTCTTTCCGGAGAACAATATCCCGTCTACCTATGTAGTTACTAAATATTAGGTCCTTACATATGAAATTGACGTTTAGTATGGGAGGAACATAAAGCCGATTTTTTTTTATTATAATATATTTATTTAATCAAAGTATGTACCATTGCTATCTATGCACTTTTGCCATCTCATAGGTAGTTCATCGATCCCTTTACTAAAAAAACCATTCGGACGGGAATCAATAAAATCTTTGAAGGCGGTTTGGACTGCCCCATGGGAGTTGAATTTTTTCCTTTGCAATAAGTTATCCAAATTTCGAAAAAAATGGTAATCTGTTGGGGCAAGGTCCGGAGAGTACGGTGGATGTCTTAGACATTCCAATTGAAGCTCCTCTAATTTGGTAGCCGTCTGTTGTGCAGTGTGTGGTCTAGCGTTATCATGAAGCAGCAGTGGCCTAGAGCGATTAACCAGCCTCGGTTGTTTAGCAGCTATCTTTTCCATCATGGTTTGCAGTTGCTGACAATAGACATCTGCCGTAATCGTCTGGCCAGATTTAAGAAAGCTGTAGTGAACGACACCAGCACTATTCCACCAACCGCTCACAAGTAACTTTTTTGGAGTCAATTTTCGCTTGGGGCATGGTTTGGCTGGTTTCAGCCAGGGTTCAGGCAGGGTTCAGCCATTGCGATGAGCGCTTCTGATTATCGTACAGGATCCACTTTTCATCACAGGTAATGATTCGATTTAAAATCCCTTCATTATTGTGCCGGTTGAGTAATGCAACGCAGCAGTCAACGCGCGTTTGTTGATTTGCTTCACTCAATTCGTGAGGTACCCACCTTTCAAGCTTTTTCACCTTACCAATTTGCTTCAAGTGGATTAAAACAGTTTTATCACTAACATCGCAGCCTGCAGCTAACTCGGATGTGGTTTGCGATGGATCCGCTTCCACAATAGCTTCAATTCTTCATTATCAACTTTGGTCTCCGGCCGTCCACGGGGCTTGTTCTGCAGGTCGAAATTTCCAGAACGAAAACGTTGGAACCAAAAACGCACTGTGTTTTCTTTTGCGGCACCGTCGCCATACACATCATTAATCCTTCGAGCCGTTTCTGCAGTACTGGTGCCACGGTGGAACTCGTACTCGTAAATAACGCGATATTTCAAGTTTTTCATTTTGTAAACTGAGTGACGCAAAGAAAAAAACAATTGAGGAAAAAACAAATGAATTATAATTTTCAAAACACAAATACATGAGTAAATAGCTGTATAAATTTGGATTTGGAATTCCTAACCAAAGAGAAGATATTTGAGATTAAATTTGCCAGTACGGCAAAACGTCAATTTCATATGTAAGGACCTAATATGTATAATGTAAGCATGCATTTTATTTAGGTACATCTCAGTGTTCGAGCTTTTTAGAGTCATATAGTGGTCAGCAGGCAAAGCGTAGAATGTGAATATCCCCGAAGCGCTTGTCGGTCTAGTGGCTAAGACACTCGCCTAGTGATTCAGTTGTGAAAGGTTCGAGCCTCACCCCAGAAAACCAGCAAGTTGTTCTGTTTTCATAACATAATCGTCCAGCTTAGTTTGAAAACAGTTAGACTATTAATATGGCAGGTACAAGGTATGCATACAATATTTTAAAAAAAGTATGTTAGACCAAGGAATTACTTTTATTTTCAGATATTGTTTATTTGCAGCCGAAATATGAGGAAGCGCGCGGTCACAGTCTATTTGAAATGAGATAAGTTTAGACGAACGTGTGAATCGAAACAAGTACAAGGTCATTAATATAATACAATCTACTTAGTAGGTAGGTACTGCAAGAAATCATTATTGAATCGCATCATCGTTCTAGCAGGTAGGTAGGTACACTAACTGCCGTATTCTGCCATTCTGAAAGAAGTAATATTGCTATTTACAGTACCTACCTACAACGAATGTTTTAAGTATATTAAAATCGCGCGATATAAGTATTGGCGGTAGAAAGCTGCTGTAACATGAAACATCTTTTGACGAAAATGTTTTTATTTTTTTAAATTTAGTCCACATAGAACATTTGGACTAGGTATCCGCCGTATCAAAAAAAAACTGTTTCGTTGATTTGTGCTAAGCTAAATCTATAAAATTATTGTCGAAGTTATACTTTCGTAAAAAAAGGCATCAGATATCAAAAAAAGAAATACCTACCTACTACCAAAATTTCAACATTACTTCGCAAGATAATTTTTTTTTTTAATTTCTGGTGCCTTTTTTACGAAAGTATAACTTTGACAATAATTTTATAGATTTAACTTAACACGAATTAACTGAATTGGTTTTTTTTATTGATATGGCGGATACCTAGTCCAAATGTTCTATGCCGACTAAATTTTCAAAAATAAAAATATTCTTCTAAGAGAAAGGTTTTCACGAACGATGTTGAGAAGGTTTCATTATTACAATAGCAAGATGGCCCTGGCTAGCCATCAAAAAAAGAAATTACAAATTTAATGTTTCCTTCCATCACAATATGAAATTGATATAGATACCTGCCCATACGTTTTTACAGAAAAAATTGACCAGAAATATTATCCATCATTGAATGCTGAATTTTTTGGAAATGGAAAATCCGCGACCAAAATACAAATAAACGTGTATTCCATAATATTTTTAAGAAATGAAATAATTTCTAAGAAACAATATGTAGAAAATATGTTGACTTTAAACCAAGGACTAATGGAGATGATGAACTTAAAAATATTGGAATATACACAGAGATAAAGAAACCGGAAAATGTCTTATTTTTTCTAGCGAATTACATCTAACATTGTCATATTTATCATAAAAAAATCATTCTTATATAATAAATAATATAGTGTTTATTTTTGAAGACGCAAAACTAAAAGGCCCTTTGACGTCATACATCATGTTTTGTGTTGATGCATACCTAAGTTCGTAGGATGAAGAGTAAGTACCTACATAAACTAATCAATAATCTCCTGCATTGTATGGGATTGGCTTCCAACATTCTGGTTAACTTTTGATTCCACGCCTGAAAAAATCCAGTGCTTTGGAGGTGAAGAAGTCATCGAGCGTAGGTTGTTGACGCAAATAGAAATAGAGAATATGAAAAATCTAATTAAGCAAGGTCAAGAGAATAGGGCAAATGGGAAAAACCCTTCAAACTGACGACTCTCGAACATACACTTTTTGCTTTTGAAGTGTTAATATTATGCGGACGGGTATTATCACGCTGAAAAAACGCTTGTTAACGTTTTACCAGTCGCTTTTTTAGAATTGACACTCCAATTTATTTAGCCAACAATTAACTCAAACTTTCTAGCATTTAAAAAATCATGATGTACCTATTCACGATATGATACTATGACGTAAAAATGGCATATATTGTCATATATATTATGTCAAAATGACAAATTGTCATATATATTGTCAAAAAATTCTTTCTAAAACAATCGTGCCAAACAAAAATACAACCAATCCAAAAGATAATATGAAATAATTTAATTAGAAATAAGCAATAATTTACTTAGGTACCTACTCACCAATGCACCCTTGGAGCAGGCCAATGGCTGTCATTCTTGTTCTGGGGATGTTCAGCCAACTGCTTAAGACATCAGAAACTCAAAGTAGGTATACGAAAATATTTTCAGTCTAGCACGTCATCGCCGAATCGTCGTTTGGAAGAACCTCCAACAAGAGCAAAAGTTCAAATAATTTGTGTCAATTTATTTTTTGTAATATTTTTCTACGGTGAGTGCCATAGAGGTTTTTATAGTGACACTCGTAGTTGCAGTTTATACAGCTTGACGAATATGTTAGGCTTTAATTATTATTACTTATTAGAAATTATTAGATTTTAGTAAATCAATATTTTCAGCGGAAATGGTGGAATGTTTTAAGGGGTTACATACAGTTAGAATTTTCAAAAAATCGATTTTTTTTTAAATTTCGTAATGTACACATATTTAAGTAAACACACAGAAAATTTCAAGTCAATCCGGCGATTATTTTCAAAGTTACGCGCATATTTGTAAGCGTTCTCGAGGCCGGAGCGCCAGCGCTCACCTAGAGAGCAGTCCCTTTTATTTTTACCTACCTATGGTAAACGCTGTACCTTTTATTTACCTGTCCATTGTAAATGATCCCTTCTAATGTATTCAGATGACTAAAGTAAAAGTATGGCCCTGGAATAGAAGACTCGATGTAAGTTGAAAAAAATATTTTTTACTCTATGTAAAGTGCTCCTGAAACTTTAAAGCCGTTTTTCTTAAAACTGTCTTTTTAAGATCGGTGACAAAGATTTTTCGGAAACAGCTCAACCGATCTGTCTCAAATTTTAACACAAGCTTCTTAAGTATATTTTTTAGTAATTAATCGAAAGTTTTTTCTCGCCGATAAATATTTTTTTTATAAACAATTTAAGGCCAAAATTTTGGTCAAAAATCGATTTTTTTTTTGAGAAGTAGGTGGCCATTTGGTCGAAAAAAAATATTTTGCTTATTCCTTCGATTAATTACATACATTACTATGACGAAATCCGTTTGGTTTTTTCATTTTAGATGATCCAGTCCAGAGATATCGTTGTCAACGCAAGATGCCTTTTTTTGAGAGGAGCTCCTGGAGATCAGCTATAGCAGTTTTCAAAATTATTATTTTACGAATACAAAAATGTTAAAATACAGTTAAAAGTAACCATAATATGTGTACAAATTTCCACGTGAATAAATTTAAAAGTATTCTCAGAAAAAATTCTCGAAAAATCGCTTTCTTTGGGCCTCCTGACTGTATATAACCCCTTAAATAGAGCTGACATATTTCCAATACTCATCAAACGGAATGTCTGAGTATAAAAAAATATGATTACCTACGCACAAGCTCATTCTTGTATTCTATACTCCATTAACGTATTATAATATAGACACGTTATTCCCATACTAGCCGGCTTTCATATTATGTAGTAAATATTGCATTGAAAGAGACAACAAATCACGGCGCTCTTATTTTATTAACATATATTTTGGAAAAAAAATAGAAATTAAATATTTGTCTGACAGAATATTAAAATTTGATCATATATTAAAACTAGCTGTGCCCGCGCGGCTTCGCACGCGTAGATTTTTAGTGCACTGTTTGGATCGTCATAGAACTTTCGCGAACCTTCTAGAACATTCTCCTTCCAGAACTTTCAAGAAATTTATCGAATGTACAGGAACCTTCTAGACACACCGACACATTCCGCCACTCAGTTTAGAACCTTATAGAACATTCGGGAATTTTCTAGAACCTTCTCCTTCTAGAACATTGTAGAGCTGTTTTTCCGGACTCCTCCTAGACTCACCGACACAGTCGGTGCGCCTATTTTGAAACAATCTGAAGTATTTGCGGCCTTCCATAACAAAAAATTTGCTAGAAAGCACATTTTCATCACCCACTCCCACCCACGCACAGCCACCCCCACCAAACACGCATATTTTCGATGTGACACCAAGGGCTATCCACCACCATAACCGCCGGTGGATGGTGGTGGAGAAAACTTGGCTGGTAGGGAAACACGGGTTTCTTTATATATATATATATATATATTGATTTCACTAATATGATTCAAAATAATATACCTACCTATTGTTACATAAAAATCACGCTTCAATGTTCCCCCTGCATGCGCCTGACCATTACATATAGACCGTCGATATTATACCTATTAGGTATGAGATGTAAAAAGTGTATAAAAATACTGCTTGAAAGTTTTATTTCAGCCTTCTTATTGCAGCCAATAATTGGCTAACATCCTGCAGGACCGAGCTGCGATAACCGGCAAAGCCAATTATTACCTGCTGTTTATGCAATAATAACATTGTATGTTTGTAAATAAAGTGAGATAGTATGGCAACTGTATAAAATTTAAAGTATGATGAAATAAAAATACTTTTTTTCATAGTTTGGTAAACATTGTTTACTTCCGCTGTGTATTCTTACATGTATTTACAACTTAATAGTCAATTGGCATTACAATTGTACACGTAGTTGACCGACCTTAACCTTTGTCACTATGTCGGCAGTAAGTGTTCACTAATATATTTGTTATCTTTTAATAATAAATACACATTTTTACATGTCACGGTGAATTGAAAACCAAAAGAAAAATACAAATCGGTTGCCAAGAAGATTCAGGAAAAAACCTCAACTACTCAACAATAAGAGATAAATATTTTGTCATAAATGTCTAAAAATTGTCTACATTTTTATTATTTAATTTATGATTCAAAATATGATGTCATAGGTAATCTCCATTAGAATAATTATTATAGAGGTTCACCTCTGAGAACACCGTGAACCGATTCCTATATAAGTCAGCTGTACATCACACCTGCTGAAATCTATGTTTAAAAACATACAATACACTTTATAAACAATCTTATTTCAAATACACGTGAGTAATTAAAATGCTATTAAAAAGATTAATTGACTGGTGACTCATATTGAGTAAGCGGAATTTGTCTGAATATCAAAGAATCGCCCCCTTTACCACAGTAAAATTAACCAACCCCCTCCCCCCTAACAAAAAACGAAATTTAATTTACACTTCTATATGCAGGTATGTATTTTATGCAATGAATTTCCTACTACAAATAAAAAATGATGAGATGTATAAATAAATAAAAAGTTATTATTTAAAAACATTATGTATTTATTGCCTTTTATGTCATATTACTATCATATAAACAAAATATTACTTGAAAAAAGATGTTGAGTATTATGCCTGTTTAAATTTTTGCGCATAAAAGTATAGTTTATTTAAAAGAAATTAAAAAATCAAAGCGCCTAAAGAAAGTATAAAAGTGTATCAGTGTGTTTAGCTCGTGAATGAGCTTATTTTTATATATTGACACAATGCCCACTCGAACTTCTGCAGCGCCCCCTAAAAGCTAAAAATTTAAAAATCCCCCACCAGACCTCCAAAACGCCCATAAGGGGAGCTGGCGCCCCGGTTAAGAATCACTGTTCTACACTAACACGTCGCGAGTGGATATTAGGTGGGTCACAGTTACAATACCGCGCAACATGTCTCATTCAGCTCGTGTTGTATTTATTATAGAAAAGTGGTGTCAGCAATTTTCACTCATTTAATAGAATTGAAAAATAACTTTAACGCCTACTTTGAAAAAGAGATGAAAAAGTTCAACAGGATAAACTGGATTTAAAATCCATTTCAAGACAACATACCGACTAAGCAAGTGAAGAGCTTATTGATTCATCAGAAGATATGTCGCTGAAAAATACTTTTAATCGCAAACAATTAGCAAAATTCTGGCTTTCAGTTCCTGACACTTATCCCTGCTTGAACGAAGCGATGAAAGTCCTCCGCCCCTTCACTACCTCATGTGAAGTGGAGTTTTCTGCCATGGTTTATATTAAGACTAAATATAGAAATAAATTGGACGTATCGAATTCGACGAATCGAATAAACTGCGATTAAAAGTGACTAAAATTGAAGTCAACGCTAATGCTGTTATGAAAAAAAATTCATCCTTCCCATTAAAATATCACGTATTAACATTTTTCGTAATTAAAAATTTCTAATATTTTTTTCTTCTTTTCTTAATTGAACAGTCTTTCATATGGTTACAATATGAATTGGGAAAACGTGAGGCAGAAGGTGGAAATATAATTTTTGGGTCCTGAAATGTGGGTCCTGAAAATATTTTTTTTTTTGGTGGGTCGCGGTCCTGTCAACTTTGGGAATCACTGAATTATACTACATATTCACAGACAGCTGATGCACGGAATTTACTTTAGTGCAAACAAACAAGATTTTGAGAGAAACACATTTTTACCACATTTTAAGTTAAGAACTTTAACAAGAAAATTGTTTAAAAAGGCAGAAAGATTGAAAAAAATTGGATTGATTACGGCCCGGTTATTTCAAGTTGGATTAAACTAAAAGTTCGTTTAAAGTATAGATTTTACGGAAACAAGTTGTTTGATTGGTAGAGAATGCAAAAATCTATGCTTTAAACGAACTCTTACTTCAATCCAACTCTTACTTCAATAGAACAACCGGGCCTAACTGCATTGAGTAACTAATCTAAACTAAACTGCGTATTGCGACCCAAGGATGATTATCACTTGTCAAACATTTTCATCATGTTTTCATCAACAAATCACATTTTAAAATGCTTTGATCACCAGTAGGTTCTATCATAATTCGCCGATTCATTTCTTCGTCATTTGACTTCTTCATACTTTCTATGCTTAAAACATTTATTTTCACCAACTTTATGAATTTGTATCAAACTCTACTTAAGCCCAAGCTGGCAATTAAAAAAAAAAGTTAAATGTAACCAGAACCAACGACAGTAAAAATTAATAATTTAAATATCGCTGAGTAGAAGATATTTTTCTATCATCCGTGGTGCAAAACTATAACTCTTCAATCAATATCAGGATAAGAGGACTACTTTTAGTGATCTCAAATATCTTCTCTTTGGTTAGGAATTACAAATCCAAATTTATACAGCTATTTACTCATGTATTTGTGTTTTGAAAATTATAATTCATTTGTTTTTTCCTCAATTGTTTTTTTCTTTGCGTCACTCAGTTTACAAAATGAAAAACTTGAAATATCGCGTTATTTACGACTACGAGTTCCACCGTGGCACCAGTGCTGCAGAAACGGCTCGAAGGATTAATGATGTGTATGGCGACGGTGCCGCAAAAGAAAACACAGTGCGTTTTTGGTTCCAACGTTTTCGTTCTGGAAATTTCGACCTGCAGAACAAGCCCCGTGGACGGCCGGAGACCAAAGTTGATAATGAAGAATTGAAGGCTATTGTGGAAGCGGATCCATCGCAAACCACATCCGAGTTAGCTGCAGGCTGCGGTGTTAGTGATAAAACTGTTTTAATCCACTTGAAGCAAATTGGTAAGGTGAAAAAGCTTGAAAGGTGGGTACCTCACGAATTGAGTGAAGCAAATCAACAAACGCGCGTTGACTGCTGCGTTGTATTACTCAACCGGTACAATAATGAAGGGATTTTAAATCGAATCATTATCTGCGATGAAAATTGGATCCTGTACGATAATCGGAAGCGCTCATCGCAATGGCTGAACCCTGCCGAACCAGCCAAACCATGCCCCAAGCGAAAATTGACTCCAAAAAATTACTTGTGAGCGTTTGGTGGACTAGTGCTGGTGTCGTTCACTACAGCTTTCTTAAATCTGGCCAGACGATTACGGCAGATGTCTATTGTCAGCAACTGCAAACCATGATGGAAAAGCTAGCTGCTAAACAATCGAGGCTGGTTAATCGCTCTAGGCCACTGCTGCTTCATGATAACGCTAGACCACACACTGCACAACAGACGGCTACCAAATTAGAGGAGCTTCAATTGGAATGTCTAAGACATCCACCGTACTCTCCGGACCTTGCCCCAACAGATTACCATTTTTTTCGAAATTTGGATAACTTCTTGCAAAGGAAAAAATTCAACTCCGATGGGGCAGTCCAAACCGCCTTCAAAGATTTTATTGATTCCCGTCCGAATGGTTTTTTTAGTAAAAGGATCGATGAACTACCTATGAGATGGCAAAAGTGCATAGATAGCAATGGTACATACTTTGATTAAATAAATTTATTATAATAAAAAAAAATCGGCTTTATGTTCCTCCCATACTAAACGCCAATTTCATATGTAAGGACCTAATATTATAATTTTTGGTTTTATATAAATACATAAAATCAAAAAAAAATCAAAAACTTGTACGTAATATTTATGTAACAATTTTAAGCAATTATGTGTTAGAATTAAATTTATTCATATAGATGAATATAATATAAATATGTATTTAATTTATGCTTATTAATAATAATAATAATAATTGGAGCGCCGTTTTCGCGAATACTCACCTCAAGGGCGCTTTACACAGAAAAATTATTATCGTACAAAACAACTTACTGCTAGAAAAGAAAAAACTTATTTACTATTACTTATTCACAAGGTGGCATACAAGAAATGGAATTAAAATTGAGTATTATATATTAGTATTAAATATCTAATTACAGAGTTATTGATTCAAACATTAAAATATTATTAAATAAATTAATTTGAATCGGTGTCAAGTCGTGTTTTATAATTCCCATGAGAAAATATTCCCGAGCGAAACCTCCCTCAGATATATTTCAAGACGCAACCCTCGCCCTGGCAGTAATACTTCAAAATTCCACGGAAATGGGTTCCTTGCGGCGTACTGGGAAGGGTAAGTGCGGTCGAATGAGGGAATGTATTAGAGATATGTGTGGAATTGTCTAGGCATTGCCTCCGAGTCTTGGCGGTATACGTACATTATCGAACATACAGGATGCTGCACGGAAATGTGACGTATGTATCGTGTTCTATGTTTAGTGTTTATATATAGTCAGACAAAAAAAATCAAAAGTACAGTATAAGGTTCTTCCGTTTATACAACAGTGCAATCTAAACAATAACAATATTTTCTAAGTGAACGTAATTTATAAAAATAGAACTTTAAGAACAAAATAACTTCGCTTACCAATGAATACAAAAGAGTTAGAAATATTTTGTCGTCAGGAATACGTGTTTCAGCCAAATTTCAGAGTCATTGTTGGTCAGGGAGTGTATTAAATATTTATTACACGATTCCTCTTTGACAGAAAATAGATATTTAATTAAAGAATGTTAATAAAAAAACTCTAGTTTATAGAAATATGATTTTATTAAATTTCAAAGAATGTCCGTTCTATTTAACAGAGTGCTAACATTTATTTAAACACATTAAAAATATACGGAAACATCCCTATTTAAATTGTCAATAAACACGTAGAGTTATTATGTCACTACTAAAGTATCGAAAGAAACAGTCCCTTATCTAGAATAGTGACAATACAACAAGTGTTTATAGTAATACGTTTAGTTAAATGAAAATAATCAGATTTCAATTAATAATATTTCGGAAACATCACAGAGAGGTTAAGGCATCAAATAAATATGGTAATTTTTTTCAGCACAGTGATATTTATAAAGGTTAATTAATTAATACATTAAAATAACCTTGTGACAAAGTGATCTGGGCGTCTGATTTGGAATCAACTTCTCTCTGGGGCATAGGTTTAGATCCTCCGAATTGCGTGAATTTTTATACATACATATTCTCAAGTAATCCATTTTACATTTAATAACGCTTAATAATTTATTTTAGTAACTGAAATATAAACTATGTAGTTTCACTAATATACAAACATCTTTTTTTTCAATATCTATCAAATGCTTTCGACAAAGGCCTGACGGCGATACTAAGGTAAGAGACAATACTAGTTGAAGCTACGATTCCAAAAGTAACTAACTTCACGTAAAAGCAAAGAAGTTGTGGTTCCTATGGGCTACTAGTAAATAAATTTAAACATAATAAATAAACTATTTTGAAATCTGCACCAAGACACTGTTAAATCAGTATAGCCAGCAAACAAAAATCCTGCGTTACGAATTTAAACAAATGAAACGAAAACAACTGCGAATAATTCTGTAATACGTCTGTAATTCTGGGGTTGCTGAATCAGATATCAAAGAATGCACGGAAAGGGCGAAGGGCGACATCGGTATTTATAGGTACCCTGATAAGGCTCGGATCCCACAAAGAAAAAAACTAAGTGGATTTGCACTAAGTCAGTCTCACGGAGACAAAAGGATAATAGTCTGTAGGTCTATCGAGAGGGAAGATTGGATAGGAGCTGAGGCCGTTAGGAGGATCTCATAATTGTCGTGAGAGGGGTAGATACGGTTAAGGGGTGGCCTAGCATAGTGAAATCAAAAAGGAGAAAACCTTCCACTGTTAAAATAAAAATATTCATTGCCGACCGTGCTGAGATAAGGTTACCGTAAGACAATATAAAAATTCAATGCAAAACTGTATGTGTTGTTAATCTTGGAAGGAAGATTGTAGTTTACTCTTTTTGTAGACTTGAACTTGGTTTATAGTTAAGTTAGTAAATTGAAGCCTTTGAATAATATTTCAATTTTTTTTTTGTTATTTGTCGTGTCGTATATTAATGATGTACCTACTAGTTTTTTAGAAACATGTCAGGCAGATAAAATTGATGTATCCGATTAAATTAAAAAAATATATTTATGTAAAAATTTAAAAAATGGAACGATCCTGATACACATGTATTAAAACACTATAATATATATATGTATATAATACGAAGTCGTCGAAAATAATGGGATGGGATGGAAATAATAACGTACACAAATATGCGTTATTTAAAATAAATTAAAATTTCGGGAAAAATGCTATACCATTAAATTTAATTAACTGTTAGGAAAATACAATTTCTATACGTAGTTTTCACCCAATTTAATGATTATTATATTTTCCTTTTGTTTTTAATCCTTGAATTTTTCATTTCATTATTCTATTAAATTCTATTTTATATCTTTCATTGAAAGTTTTTTTTAAATTATTATTTTCTGCTATGGTACCTACTTTATACCATATAGAAATTTAATAAATAAATAAATATATTATTATTTCTTTTCTCAATAGAGGTGCGAACACGGAATATAATATCGCATCAATATTCTAACTATTTTAAAATTAAGCTAAACACTTATGCTACGAAAATATGACTAATTTTCTGGGATTCTGGAATAGGGCTCGAACTACGGACTACTGAATCACTAGGCGAGAGTCGTAACGACTACACCATCAAGCTACTCTAGCAGTACCCGTGGCTTGGCCTGCGTTAAATTTATTTTTAGATTATATGAGTACTAGAAGCAATAAAAGTATTTATTTTGATAATAATTAATTTAATACTATGAAATGTGCATTGTGTATTGTAAATACAGTATCCAATCTAAATGTATTTATGATTCAATATTTTAGCAATAATGGCTTCCACATAAAAGGTAGATATATACAGCCGTGGACTTTTTAAGAGAAACAATCTCAAAATACATTTTTGTGAACTCTAATGGTTTGTGCACCGCATGCCAAGATAGCTCTGGGAAAGCGAGATTTTTTCCGAATTACTTGACACTTATCATTATAATTTAGCCAATTTACTCAATATATTTATAAATTATAGCCTATGTGTTATTCAGATGTATAAACTATAATACTGAACAGTTTCATCGAAATTCCTTCTGTAGTTTTTGTGTGAAAAAGTAACAAACATCTGTACATCCTCACACTTATAATATTAGTAGGATTAATATACTGCAGGAGATTTTTTTGGTATAAATTTTATACACAATGATTGGCGTAATGGGCTTATAATTTATTCGTAAGTTAAGCGATATAATATACATAAAGGGTACAATTCCTTAATCCTCCCCTGTAGTCTGGTTCACGTGGATAGGTTAAGGAGGGATTATTAACCAAGAAGGACGATAAACGGAAGGGATTGTATTAAATCCCTTTGCCAGTTGGCACAGACTGAGTCCAGTCTTCCGTTAAGTTGCGGGATTAGCTTTCAAGATTTGATTAAAAAATAAATTATTTAAAATGGAATAAGTAAAGTGAGGGACCTGTCTAAAAGAATATTGAATAAAATTAATTGAATTTTGTATCCCTAATCGGTTTCAAACGAGTGAAAATTCAATTATAAAAGTACTTAAGTTTATTAAATAAGAAAATGGTTTAAGCATAGCTCATTGAAGATATAAAAAAAATTACGGAAAAAATTAAATTACATTAATTAATAAATTTCGTTAATTATATTTCCAATTTAAATTTTTAGTAAACGTTGTATCATCATCATCATCACTCTTGGCACTACAACCATTGGTGGATCTTGGCCTCCTCAATAATCTTCCTTTACTCATCTTGGCCTAGTGCCAGCTCTCTCCAGTTCCAAAGCTCTAAGGCAGAGATTTCTTTGAGGACGTTGTCACTCCATCTTAATTTTGGTCCTAAGCTTCTTCGCCCTATTGGCCTTGAGTTCAGCAGGGACTTTGGTGCTTGTTGCTCGGACATTCTCTCTACATGACCCAGCCACCGAAGTCTTCCCAGTTTTATAAATTTTGTGAAGTTTGGCTCCTTAAATAGAGTATAGAGCTCATTGTTGTAACGTCTGCACCAAAGTCCATTTTCTAGAACCAGTCCGAATCCAGTCCGAACATGTATACGTTAAAATAATCATGTTGCTCCGAAACTTCAATAAACAGTACTTTTAAAAAAGTGTTTTCTTTTTATAAATATGAAAAAATTAAGCATAACTGTCAAACCTCAGTACAAAAAATAGCACTTGATATATAAAGATGTTTAAATTTTGTAATTAAAAGAGGACACTCAGAAAAAGCAGATAATAACTATTAGTGAAAATTCGCGAACAGTAAAAGAAAATACAAAAAAGGCGATACAAGAACCACCTTTCGGGGAGGATGTTGAGATAGTAAATATATTATTGTGACACGGGTCTCCCTAGCGACAAACCTCAGAATTAGACACAATGACAGTTTGATTTATGATTTAAAGTTCGCAGTTTTTCAGGCACTCGATATTTTCAAAAATGTTGTCCCGTGTCAAGTTGTTGGTTACATTTTTTACTTTGCGCGAAGCTTATTTTGAAGTCATAAATATCATAAACTTGATAACTTGTTTAATATGTTTTCTCTTTTTCTTGAAGTAGTCTTGGTCCTGGTAAATTTTCTTTCCAGATGATTCTTCAGTGACGCGATGATAGGAATATTTATTTGTTGTTTGTAATATTTAGTCAGTCGACTCAAAGGCGGTTAACTTTATCCAAATAATAAGCAGAGGGATCCTTGATGATGAAACGTTATGAATGCACTCAGTCGAACAAACGTGCGATAAATGTGTATAGATATATAAATAGCGCTTAACCATGGGTGCAGTGTGCAAAGTATTAAGTGATTGATGAGAGATATGATGTCACTTCCGGAATGAATTTATACTGATTTTACACTTGTATATTACTTAATATAATAATTTAATTGTCTGTTTATTCAGCAAGCCCGTAACTTTCTGGAATTCACAACTAAAAAACTAAATTATAAACGCTAGAGAAGGACTCGAACCTCAAACGCGCGGACAACGCAGTGACTAACCGACAGCCACCACCGCTTCTCCATAGCCCTTCAAAATATACTACATATACCTGACATTGTAAGGGCTTACCTAAGATGCGAATCATTAATTTACACCTCCTACGTTCGACGTTTGATATGCTTTTTTTATATGTAGGTACTATCTAAAAAGAACCTAATAAAATAAATTTAAATAATCTGTAACCCGTAAAACATGTCGGAACATTGGTTCGCGTCTTTGCTAAGCCCTAGTATATATTTAAAGTATCTATTTGGCGGTCCACGGAAATGCATAGAGCGGCCGATTTGGATTTGATGG